>PVIY010029236.1:0-32228 GCA_004026745.1 Myrmecophaga tridactyla
CATGTGCTCACCTGTTTCTTGGGGGCATGGGTCACTTGTCCTGGGGGACGGAACAAAGGTGTGCTTCTGTGCAGGCAGAGGGAGCTGGGCGGGATTGTGCTCATGCCCAGGTTGGCAGGAGCAGTATACAGGGGTCGAGGATTTGGGCACTGATGTGTGGGTGCTGAGTTGGGCAGGATGCTGGTATGCACTTGCGTGTACCTGGGGCAACCAGGCCCTGGTGTATGCATGCACAGAGATCAGGGGATCAGGGTATGGTTGCGGGCCTGCATGGGCCAGGGGTAGGTGTGTCCCTGATGTGCATGTAAGCGCTTGCACAGAGCTGGGTGTGTGGGACTGGAGTGAGCACATGTGCAGGCAAGGAGGGTGGGGTGCAGGGGTCAAGGGGGCGGGGCGCAGAGGCATGGGTGCTGGGGTGGTCAGGTCACAGGTATGCGCATGTGCATGTCTGGAAGAGCAAGGCACTGGTGTGCACATCAGCAGTTAAGGGGTCGGGCTAGGGGTGTGTGCATGTGCAGGGCGGGTTACAGGGGTCAAAGGGGCAGGGCGTGGATGTGTGTGTGCCCCAGCCCGCAGGAAGTGGTATGTGCTTGCTCAGGTCTGAGGTGGGGTGGGTGGCGGGGCGTTTGTGTGCACCTGCATGGGGCCTGGGGGGAGTGGGGCAGGGTTGCATGACTGCGTGGGTTGGGTGTGGGTGTAGCACTGAGGCCCTGGTGAACACCTGAGGCGGGCAGGTAGGGAGATGTTGGGGGGCGAGGGCTTGGGCGTGGGGGGGGCGGTCCACAGATCCCGGGGGTGGGGATGCAGGTGCAGTGAGAGTGTGGACTTGCATGTGAGAGATGGGTGGCGCTGAGGTGGACATGTGTGCAGGGTGGGAATGTGTGGGTGGTAGGTGTCAGGGCAGGGTGCTTGGAGCTCCAGGGGGTGGGGCACAGTGGGGAGTGGGAGGTTGGGGTTCAGGTATGTAGATGTAGGGGATCATGATCCCGAGGGTTGGATGGCAGTGCATGTGGGTGTGCTGCTTTCAAGGAACTTGGCTTGGCTTACATCCTAGTTCCCGTCTCCCTGTGTATGCATTCCTGAGGGCTCCAGGCCTCCGTTTGGAAAGGGACAAGTTAGGCTGTTTGCACTAGCTGCATGGTCTTTGGTTCTCTAAGTCTCAGTTCCTCAGCTTTTGCAACCAGGGCCTCTCTATGTGTTGTGGGAGACCCCCTCAGGTAGCTTACACCCCAGAATTGCTGATGCATCTCATCCTTCTGTGATACCATTCCTTGGGGAAAAATGTAACAGTGAGGGCACCCACATTTTCTCTGGTTTAGCCTTTTTTTTTTAATAAGAAGATGTTCATGATAGTTTATTTGTAATAACCCCAATCTGGAAACAAGACAAAAGTTGATCACTAGAGGAATGTATAAACAAACTGTTATATATCTGTACAGTGGATTACTGCTCAGCTATCTCAGCTATAAAAAGTATAAACTATTGGTAAATGCTGGAACATGCATGAATCTCAAGTATGTTGAGTGAAATTATCCATTCAAAAATAATAAGGACTATATAATTTCATTTATGTAAAATTCTAGAAAATGAAAATTAATCTTTAGTGACAAAGAAACAGATCAGTTGTTGCCTAGAGCAATCTTTTGGGAACAGTGAAAATTATCCTGATTGTGGTGATAGTTTCATAGGTGTACGCATAATACAAATGTATCAAATTATGCATCTTCCATAACAAAATTAATGATTAATATACACTATACATAAATACATGTGAGTATCTGTATATATATAAACACAATATAAGAATCTTACAAATTAGAATTCCATTTGCCTCTTTCCTATGCTTTGTGCTATTATTGACATTCATAAAATATAGGGATGTACTTGAATGGCATTAAAATACTCAATCAAATAGCTTAACCTGTGTAAAATTGGAAAACCAGAAAACTAGGAGAAAGAAAATAGGGCAGAACAATTTATGGAAGAACTACTGGAAACTGTCCTATAAAAACCTGTGCAACCAAAGCAGGAAAATGCAAAATAAACTATAATTACAGTTATTATATTCAAAAAGTTCAAAGCCAAATATAAAGACATAATCTTAAAAACACTCAGAGGTGAAAAGTGGTATTATATTATCTACAATCAACAGGCATAATAGTGATGGCTGCTTTCCCATCAGAAACTGTGGAGATCTGGTTTAGCCTTTTGCTTATAGTATAGCTATGAATGATTAAAGACTTGACTGTTACTTTATTTTTTAAGTATTGTCTTAATCAACTACTTTGGCACCAGGCAACTCAGCTCAGTTCTTAACTCAGTGCAAGTTTTTAAAAAAAAAAAAAAATTTTCATTGAGCTGTCCTTATGCATTTTGCAGTCGAAAGTGTACAATCAGTGGTTCACAGTATCATCACAGTTGTGTTCACCACCATGATCATTTAGAACATTTGTGTCACTGCGGAAAAAGAAAAGAAAAATCTTACATCCCATACCCCTTACCCCTTCCTCTCATTGACCATTTCAATATACCCAATTTTTTTTTAGCCTTTACCCCTCCCCACTCCCATGCTTGGTTTATTTATTTTTCCTTATTTTGTATTCATCTATCCATAGCCTGGATAAAAGGAGCATCAGCCACATGGTTTCCACAATCACACGGTCACACTGTAAAACCTATATAGTTACACAGTTGTCTTCAAGAATCAAGGCTACTGGAACACAGCTCAACAGTTTAAGGTACTTCTCTCTAGCTACTCTAATACACCATAAACTAAAAAGGGACGTCTATATCATGTGTAAGAATAACCTCCAGTATAACCTCTCAACTCTTTTTGAAATCTCTCATTCCCTGAAACTTTATTTTGTCTCCTTTCTCTGTTCCCCCTTTTCATCAAGAAGTCTCTCTCAGTCCTTTGGTTCTATCCCCAGGAGTGCTGTCCCACATTGCCAGGGAGACACACCTTGGTGTCATGTCACACGTAGCAGAGAGGGCAGTGAGTTCACCTGTCAGGTTGGCTTAGAGAATGAGAGGCCACATCTGAGCAACAAATGAAGTTCTCTGGGGATGACGCTTAGGCTTAATTGTAAGTAGGCTTAGTTCTCCTTTGCAGGAGTTAGTTTCTTAGGGGTGAGCCCCAAGATCAAGGGCTCAGCCTGTTAAATTGGTTGTCCACAATGCTTACAAGACTATTAGGAATTCCCTATTTGGGGACGTTTAGCATTTCCTCCTTTCTCCCCAGTCTCTCAAGGGGGGTTTGCAAATAATTTTTTATTCTCTGCCCACAATTATTCTGGGGTAGATCAGGGCATCACAATGACCTATACAAACCAACAAGATCTCAACCCTATTCAAGGTTCCATGTAAGTGTGATGTCAAATGAAGTGATCACACAAGTTTAATTAGATATTGTGCTACCAAAAATAATAAGTTTTGCACCTAATAAACATCTCTGCCTTTGGTGTCACACAGAAGTTGAAGTTTTAAAATATATACCATATCATCCTTTACCCTGTATTCTAGTTTATCTTAGTCTTATCCAGATCAGCTTCATTCATATATCTAGTTTAAGTCTAATCACTTTAACAGTTGCTGTATGGGGTAATGCTGACTTTCATAGCTTCAGGACTCTTAATTCTGAGACTCAGGTGACACCCAAATACCAGAAGTTCCAGGGAATGAGCAGGTTGTATGCAAACAGTTCAGCATCTCAGAATTTAGTTATAACAGTTACCACTCCAGAATAGATGTGACTGCTGTAAGAGCTTACAATCTCAGAACCTTTACAGTAGCCTTTAATCTGATAACCAGTATTCTTGGTTATATTATAGTTATAGTTAGTCCATGTGAGTGAGGCATGATAATATTTGCCTTTTTGTTTCTGTCATTTCATTCAACATACTATCCTTAAAGTTCATTCACCCAGTTGTGTACATCAGGACTTCATTCCTTCTTGCAGTTGCCCAGTAGTCCATTGTATATATACACCACGGTTTCCCCTTCCATTCCTCAGTGTACCCTTAAGCCACCTCCATCCATTGCAGATCATGAACACTGCCAACATATGCAAATGTCCCATTCTGTCCCCAGTCTCAGTTCCTCCAGGTATACACCTAGCAGTGGGGTTGCAAGGTCATATAGTAACCCCACCCCTAGCCTCCTGTGGAATCACCACATTGCCCTCTATAGGGATTGTACCTCTCTTCAACACAAGTTTTGGCAAACCTCATGATATAAAATATCCAAGTTTCCCTTCAACTGTTTTGGAGTAATTATCTCAAATCTTTTTAACTGTTTTTTTTTTCCTCATGTGAAAATATTTTTTAATTTGTACATTTAGTCACCATTACTGTACACTCTAGGCATTCCTAGATTATACCATTTCAGTCTTTATTGTCTATCTTTCCTTCTGGTTTCATGTGTGCCCCAGCCCTCCTCCCTTTATCATTCTAACATTCAGCTTCATTCAGTGTACTTACATTATTGTGCTGCAATCAGGTAGTGTTGTGTTGTCCATTTCTGAATTTTTACAATCAATCCTGTTGCACAATCTGTATCCCTTCAGCTGTAATTACCCAATCTCTACCCTATTTCTATCTCCTGATCACCTATGTTCTTAACTGAAATTCTCCAAGTTCCCTCATTAATGTTAGTTCATATCAGTGAGACCATACACTATTTGTCCTTTTGTTTCTGGCTAATCTCACTCAGCATAATGTCCTCCAGGTATGTAACTTTGTTACACACTTCGTAACTTTATTCTGTGTTAACAGCTGTATAATATTCCATTGTAGATATATACCACAGCTTGTTTGGCCACTTATCTGTTGATAGACGTTTGAGCCCTTTCCATTTTTTGGCAATTGTTAATAATGCTGCTGTAAACACTGGTATGCAAATGTTTATGTCTTTGCCCTCATGTCCTCTGAATCAATACCTAGCAATGGTGTTGCTGGATCATATGACAATTCTATACTTAGCTTCCTGAGGAACTGCCAAACTGCCTTCCATGGCGGTTGTACCATTTTATATTGCAACCAACAGTGGATAAGTGTGCCTTTTTCTCCACATCCTCTCCAGCACTTGTCATTTTCTGTTTTATTGATAATGGCCATTCTGGTGGGTGTGAGATGATATCTCATTGTGGTTTTGATTTGCATTTCCCTAATAGCCAGGAAAGTTTCATGTGCCTTTTAGCCATTTGTATTTCTTCTTCTGAGAAGTATCTATTCATGTCTTTTGCCCATTTGTTTGTCTTTTTGTAGTTGAGTTAAACAATCTCTTTATATATTCCGAATACTAGACCTTTATTGAATATGTTGTTTGCAAATATTGTCTCCCATTGTGTTGACTGCCTTTTTATTTTTTTCATGAAGTTCTTTGATGCACAAAAGTATTTAATTTTGAGGAGATCCCATTTATCTATTTCTTTGTTCAGTGCTCGTGCTTTGGGTATAAGATCTAGGAAATCACCTCCTATTACAAGTTGTATAAGATGCTTCCCTACATTTTCTTCTAAAAGTTTTACGTTCTCAGCTCTAATGTTTAGGCCTTTGATCCATTTTGAGTTAGTTTTTATATAGATTGTGAGACATGGATCCTCTTTCATTCTTTTGCCTGTGGATATCCAGTTCTCCAGGCATTATTTATTGAAGAGACTGTTCTGTCCCAGGTGAGTTGACTTGACTGCCTTATCAAAGATCAATTGTCCGTAGATAAATGGGTCTATATCTGAACACTCTGTTTGATTCCATTGGTGAGTATATCTATCTTTATGCCAGTATCATGCTGTTTTGACCACTGTAGCTTCATAATATGCTTTAAAGTCAGGTCGTGTGAGACCTCCGACTTCATTTTTCTTTCTCAAGATATTTTTAGCTATTCAGGGTACCCTGCCCTTCCAGATAGATTTGATTATTGGTTTTTCTATTTCTGCAAAGTAAGTTTTTGGTATTACAGTGTAATTGTTATTACAGTGAATCTATAAATCAATTTAGGTAGAATTGATGTTTTAACTATATTTAGTCTTCCAATCTGTGAACACGGTATGCTCTTCATTTATTTAGATCTTCTGTGATTTCTTTTAGCAGTTTCTTATAGTTTCCTTTGTATGGGTCTTTTGTATCCTTAAATTCATTCCTAAATACTTTATTCTTTTGGTTGCAATTGTAAATGGATTTTTTTTCTTGATTTCCCCCTCAGATTGCTGATTACTTGTATATAGAAACACTACAGATTTTTGAGTGTTGATCTTGTAACTTGCCACTTTGTTGTACTCATTTATTAGCTCTAGCAGTAGTTTTGCTGTGGATTTTTCAGGGTTTTTGACATATAGTATCATATCATCTGCAAACACTAGCATTTTACTTCTTCCTTTCCAATTTTGATGCCTTGTATTTCTTTTTCTTGTCTAATTGCTCTGGTTAGAACTTCTAACGCAATGTTAGAATAACAGTGGTGACGCTGGACATCCTTGTCTTATTCCTGATCTTCCAGGGAAAGCTTTCAGTCTTTACCCATTGAGGATGATGTCAGCTGTGGGATTTTCATATATTCCCTTTATCATATTGAGAAGTTTCCTTCTATTCCTATCCTTTGAAGTGGTTTCAACAAAAAGGATGTTAAATTTTGTCAGATGCCTTTTCTGCATCAATGAGGATAATCATGTGGTTTTTCTGCTTTGATTTGTTGATATGGTATATTAATTGATTTTCTTCTGTTCAATCATCCTTGCATACCTGGGATAAATCCAACTTGGTCATGGTGTATAATTCTTTTATTGTGTTGCTGGGTTCAATTTGCAAGAATTTTGTTGAGGATTTTTGCATCTATATTTATTAGAGAGATTGGTATGTAATTTTCTTTTCTTGTAGTATCTTTGTCTGGCTTTGGTATGAGGGTGATGTTGGCTTCATAGAATGAGTTAGGTAGCCTTCCCTCCTCTTCAATTTTTTTGAAGAGTTTGGGCAGGATTGATACTAATTCTTTCTTGAATGCTTGGTAGAATTCACATGTGAGGCCATTTGGTCCTGGACTTTTCTTTTTGAAGGGCTTCTTAATGACTGATTCAATTTCTTTATTTGTGATTGGTATGTTGAGGTTGTCTATTTCTTCTTGAGTCAGTGTTGGTTGTTCATGCCTTTCTAGGAAGTTGTCCATTTCATCTGTGTTGTCTAGTTCATTAGCATAAAGTTATTCATGATATCCTCTCATTATCTCCTTTACTTCTGTGGGGTCAGTGGTTATGTTTCCTCTTCTATTTCTGATTTTATTTATTTGCATCCTTTCTCTTTTTGTCAGCTTTGCTAAGGGTTTATCAGTTTTATTGATTTTCTCAAAGAACCAACTTCTGGTTTTGTTGATTTTTCTCAATTGTTTTCGTGTTCTCAATTTCATTTATTTCTACTGTAATCTTCATTCTTTCTTTCCTTTTGCTTGCTTTGGGGCTAGTTTCTGTTCTTTCTCTAGTTCTTCCAAACGAACAGTTAATTCCTCAATTTTTGCTGTTTCTTCTTTTTTTGATATAGGTACTTAAGGCAATAAATTTCTCTCTTAGCACTGCCTTTGCTGCATCCCATAAATTTTGATATGGTATGTTTACATTTTCATTTGCCTTAAGATATTTACGATTTCTCTTGTAATTTTTTCTCTGACCCACTGGTTGTTTAAGAGTGTATTGTTGAGTCACCATTTATTTGTGAATTTTCTGGCCCTCTGCCTGCTATTGATTCCCAAATTCATTCCTTTATGATTTGAGAAAGTGTTTTGTATGATTTCAGTGGTTTTAAATTTATTGAGACCTGCTTTGTGACCAGCATATGGTCTATCCTTGAAAATGATCCATGAGCACTTGAGAAAAAAGTATGTCCTGATGTTGTGGCATGTAATGTTCTATAAATATCTGTTAAGTCTAGTTTGTTTATTGTGTCACTCAAATTCTCTGTTTTTTTATTGATCCTTTGTCTAGATGTTCTGTCCATTGATGAGAGCAGGGAATTGAAGTCTCCACCTGTTATGGCAGAGGTGTCTGTTTCTCTTTTCAGTGTTTGCCTCATGTATTTTGGAGCACTCTGACTCAGTGCATAAATATTTATGATTATTATGCTTCTTGTTGAATTGTTCCTTTTATTAATACATAGTGTCCTTCCTTGTCTCTTTTAATTGTTTTACATTTGAAGTCTAATTTGTTAGATATTAGTATAGCTACTTTTGCTCTTTTCTGATTGTTCTTTGCATGAAATATCTTTTCCCAGCCTTTCACTTTCAACCTATGTTTGTTCTTGGTTCTATAATGTATCTACTGTAGATAGCATCTATTTGGGTCCTGTTTTTTAATCCATTCTGCCAGTCTTTGTCTTTTGATTGGGGAGTTTAGCCCATTAACATTTAGTTTTATTACTGTAAGGGCAGTACTTTCTTCTACTATTTTGCCTTTTGGATTTTATATGTCATATCTAATTTTTTTTCTCTTTTTACCTTTACTGATAGTCTTCATTTATACACTCTTCTCCACACCTCTCTCTCTCTTTTGTCTTTTCATATCTGCCTCTACTGCTCCCTTTAGTATTTCTTGCAGAACCAATCTCTTGATCACAACTTCTCTCCGTGATTTTTTGCCTGCAAATGTTTTCATTTCCCCCTCATTTTTGAAGAACAATTTTGCTGGATATAGACTTCTTGGTTGGCAGTTTTTCTCTTTTAGAATCTTAAATATATCATACCACTGTCTTCTCGCCCCCATGGTTTCTGCTGAGAAATCTACATATAGTCTTATTGAACTTCCCTTATATGTGATGGATTGCTTTTCTCTTGCTGCTTTCAAAATTCTCTCTTTCTCTTTGATATCTGACATTCTGATTAGTAAGTGTCTTGGAGTATGTCTGTTTGGAACTGTTGTGTTTGGGGTACATGCCACTTCTTGTATCTGTATTTTAAGTCTTTCATAGGAATTGGAAAATCTTCAGTGACTATTTCTTCCATTAGTCTTTCTCTTCCTTTTCTCTTCTCTCCTCCTTCTGGGACACCCACAACACATATATTCATATGCTTCATGTTGTCATTCAGTTCCCTGAGTCCCTGCTCATATTTTTCCATTCTTTTCCCTATCTTTTCTTTTGCTTGTCGGATTTCAGATGTCCCGTCCTCCACTTCACTAATCTTTTCTTCTACCTCTTGAAATCTAATGTTGTAGGTTTCCATTTTTTTCATCTCCTCTACTGTGCCTTTCATTCCCATAAGTTGTGTGATTTGTTTTCTCAGACTTTAGATTTCTATTTTTGTTCATCTCTTACCTTCTTTATATCCTCCCTCAATTTGTTGATTTTATTTTTAATGAAATTTTCCATGTCTGTTTGAACATCCTGAATTAGTTTTTCCATCTCCTGTATCTTATTTGAATTGTTGGATTGTTCCTTTGCCTGGGCCAAATCTTCAATTTTCCTAGTATGATTTGTTATTTTTTGCTGGCATCTAGGCATTTAATTACCTTAATTAGTTTATTGTGGAGGTTTTTTCCACTCTTGTACCTAGGATTTTCTTGCTGGATGGCTTTATTCTCTCTTTGTTCTTTGACATTCAGTTCAGCTTATTCTAGACCTCTAGCATAGGTTTTGTTAAACAGATCAGAATTTTTCAGTTCTTGTTTTCTTGTTTCTTACCCTGCCTGTATGGAGCCCTTTTTTTTTCTTTAGGAGGGTCTACTTAGATATTATAGACCCCATCAGATTTTTCCAGACCAGACTGGCCCAGGAGGGCCAGGAGGAAAGAGTTGCCTGCATCAGTTTTCCCTGAGGGTGAGACCCAGAAGGTTGAAAGACCTTTTCCTATGAAGCGTCT
Source organism: Myrmecophaga tridactyla (assembly GCA_004026745.1). Taxonomy (NCBI): domain Eukaryota; kingdom Metazoa; phylum Chordata; class Mammalia; order Pilosa; family Myrmecophagidae; genus Myrmecophaga; species Myrmecophaga tridactyla. Next base: position 9,835 of record PVIY010029236.1, read on the forward strand.
AGGCTCTGTGTTTTTCCTGACCTGCCCACTGTGTGGCGCTTGTCTGCCTGAGGGTCCCACTGGCATAAAGTGATGCGATGTCTTTAAGTTCAGCAGACTCTCCCTGCTGGGAGCGTGGTGGAGACAGAGGAGAGGTTGTAGGCTGGCTTTAATTGCTTCAGATTTCCAGTCCCTGGTGTCTGAATTCCTTGAGGGAGGAATTCCACCTAAGCTGGCCTCACCCCTCTCCAGGGGAAGGCACAGCCTCCAGGAAATTAACTCCTTTCCCTGACCAGCCTCTTTGTCTCTCAGATAAGCTTAATTCCACCCTTGCCTGGGGCAGTTGGAGCCTGAGAAGACTTGCCATTGTATAATTCTAGATGGGATCATAGCTGGTCCAGGTTGTCCAGACTGGTGTATCCTGTGTGTCCATTCACTCATGTGGCCCCAGCAGTTGTTCTGTATTATTCCTGGCTATTTACTAGCTGCTCTGGAGGATGAACTAAATTTCATACCTCACTAAACCTCCATCTTGGAACCAAATTCCAGGAACTATTTTATATTGCCAATTTCTACGAACTCCTGGGGGTATGGAATTCTATAAATTTCCAACCCATTATGAAAAGTAATACTGTATCCTATTTAAGTTTTTTACTTATAACCCCCTCATCCATTGTCTTTCAGAACTGAAGACCACTAATCTCCTTACTCTGCTTTCAAATGCCATTTCCTTCTTGATCTCTGCTGTTTTATTGTTACAAATTATAGTTCTAAGGCCTTAAAAATGTCCAAACTAAGGCATCCAGAGAAAGTACCTTGACTCCAAAGAAAGGTCAGTGTCTGTCACATGGGAAGACATGTGGCTGATGTCTGCTGATCCTTGTTCCCTGTTCTGTTGCCTTTAGCTTCTGATTCCAGTGGCTTTTTCTTTACGCATCTGTGAGTCCTGATTTAGCTGCTCTGGGGCAAAACCCTGGGTTTCCTCTTTTAGCTTAGCATCTTATGGAAAGGCCCATGGCAACATCTGCTGGGCTCCTGTTCCTGCATAGCTTCAGTTGTCTCAGATTCTGATGTCTCCTGGGGTTTCTGCATTTCCCAACGTCTGCATATATGCTGCCTCCTAAATGCTTCTCTGTGTTGGCTCTTTTAAGGACTCCAGTAAACTTACCTTGAATGGTAGGAGTCTCATCTCCATGTAATCAAAAGGTCACCCCCACAATTGGGTGTGTCACATCCCCATGGAAGCAACCTAATCAAAAAGGCCCCAAACTACAATATTGAATGAAGATTAGAAAAATAAGCCTTTTTGTGGGGTACATAACAGTTTCAAACAACCATTCTCTTGGTCATTTTTGTTGTCGAATTATGAATTTCTTTAAGTATCTCTAAAAGCATCACACAACTATATATACTAGTTTTATATAAGGATAGGGCTATGTATTCTGCTTTGTTTCTAGTGACCTTCTCTCTATGGCTGGAATACTATGGCCTTTGGCTGCCTAAAATATCCCTTAGAAATAACCATATTTCTTCTCTAATGTTAAATAATAACTTTAGACATATTCCTCTGGAAGACCGTGTACATGCATAGGTCTCTGTGTATGTCCAGGTGTGGAAGGCTGAATATTGCTCCCTAAAACCACCCCTGTGGCTCCTAAGGAAGTACCCAAGCTGGGGCCTGGGCCTTTGATCAAAGCCTTTGATGAAAGATCTCAGGTTTCAACACCATGAGTTGGCAAAGAAAGGCTTTGGGAACTGTCAACAGAGCTACAGAAAAGTCAGTAAGGACTAATGGACCCCCTCAAACAAAAACAACCTTCTGTACCAAAAAAGATGACTGAGAAGACTGTTAAAGCAAAAAAACTCTGTTCCTGCCTATCCTTTCTCTTTAATCCTCTAGATCTTGGGAGTTTTGACCTACCTGAAGAAGTCAAAAATTGCACACCTCCCTTTGAATGGAGTGCCTCTCATTATCCTCAATGGAAAGAGAGAACTTGAAAAGCTCACCCCTCTCCCCTGAGCTAGCACCCCTCTCCCCTATTAATATGCCCTCTGTGATGAGGGAGTCTCCTCTGTTGTGGTCTTCTTTAAGCATTCTGTCAACCCTGGATGTCAAATTGCCACCTGTTTGTTGACTTAGCTATTTAAATTTTTTAGTGCCTTATAGTGTGTGTATGTATTTTTTGTATCAATAAAGCAATTCTTTATTAAACTTTCCCTAATAGTAAAAAAAAAAAAAAAGTCAATATTCCTTCTTCCATAGAATGTATTTTTTTTAATAAATAAGGATGGTTCCAAAATTATCCCCCAAGATCTCCCCAAGAATTGACATTTTAGCTCTCTGAAAAATATTTCACATTTTTCTCTTACCATTTTTCTCTGTGACTAAGCCTTTTCTCCTCCTTGACCAAATATTTGACCTGGTCGCATGGGGATGCCATATTATAAATTACTTTAACATATATTACATGATTTAACATCGGTCAGTGAATTTACTTGGTGATAATGTTTCCCCTGATATTGTTAAAATTGAATTGAATTCCTCAAACACTTTTCAATGTAGGAGAAGCATCCTAGAAACATGTAGAAGGGTCAGTGAACGTGGAACTTGACAAATTCAGCATTTTGTGTATCCGGTTAGTTAATTGGTTGATTTGTAGTAATAGATGATTTGCTCTATAAAGACTTGAAAGTTAATATTCTTGATTAGTCTTCAAAATCTACTCATTTGTATTTGACTAGCCTCTTTACCTAAGAGTTAATAAAATAACTTGACAATAATACTTAATGGATTTCATAGTTCATATAGTCTAAAAAAGAACGTAAGTTGTACCAAATTGTGGTTTTTAAGTTTTGAAATAGAATAATTCTTCCAAGTGACAGTTTGCTTTAGATGAGTATGATATTTCATAAGTATAGAACCTCTTATTTCTATTATTGGTAATGTATTTCTTTTATTCTTTATACAGAATGATGGCTGTTTTAGTACTTCTGGTGGAATTCGAAGTTTTCAGCTTCAAAACTGGAAGCAGAAAGCTAGTCGGACTAAGAAAGCAGAATTCATACGGACAGCAGAAAAACTTAAAAATCAGTAAGTGTGTCTTAATTTCTTGGAATTGCCAAAAATAATCACAAATTGAATGGCTTAAGACATCAGAAGTTTGTCTCACTTTTGGAGGCTAAAAGTCCAAAATCAAGGTGTCAGCAGAACCATGCTCCATCTGAAACCTATAAGGGAGACTCTCTCCTTGCCTCTCCCAGGCCTGTTGTTTGCTGGCAGTCCTTGGCATTGTTGGCTTGTACATGCATTACTCCAATGTCTGCCTCTCCCATCTACACATGGCATTCTCACTAGTGTCTGTCTCCATGTGTCCAAATTTTCCTTTCTTATGAGGACACTGGTAATATTGGAACAGAGCCCATCCTAATCCAATTTGACCTCATTTTAACTAATCATGTCTTTAGAGACCCTATTTCCGGATAAGGTTACATTTACAGGACCAGGGGTTAGGGTTTGAGCATATCTTTTTGGAGGGAACATAATAATAAAATGTGAAAACATTATCTTCAGAAAACATTACTAGCCACTTTATAAAGGATGGTATAATGTTAATTCAACTCTACTGTACCCCAAAATTCCACATTGTACAAAATTCTAGTCACTCATTAAAGATGGGGGTGTGAAAAGGACAAACGATAATACACTAATATAAAATTAATGTTAGAGATATTTCAACTTTTTTTTTATCATTTTGAATCAGTGTATTTCAAGGGAAACAAAACAGCTGTTTCTTTAAATCTCATAATGTATATTAAGTAACTGAGTAGACATTTGGTAAATATTTTTCACTGAGTAGTTGTTTTTTTTGCCCCTAGAAATGCCGTTATTATTTTTAATTGTTTTTATTAATTTTTAAAATTAAAAAAATTACAAGAGAAACACAAACATGCTTAATATATGAACATTCCGTTCTACATATATATTCAGTAATTCACAATATCATCACATAGTTGCATATTCATCATCATGAACATTTCTTAGAACTTTTGCATCAATTCAGAAAAAGAAATAAAAAGACAACAGAAAAATAAAACGAAAACAGAAAAAAAATTATACATACCATACTTCTTACCCCACCCTTTCATTGATCACTAGCATTTCAAACTAAATTTATTTTAACATTCGTTCCCCCTATTATTTATTTTTATTCCATATGTTCTACTCGTCTGTTGACAAGGTAGATAAAAGGAGCATCAGACACAAGGTTTTCATAATCACACAGTCACATTGTGAAAGCTATATCATTATACAATCATCATCAAGAAACATGGCTACTAGAACACAGCTCTACATTTTCATGCAGTTCCCTCCAGCCTCTCCATTACATCTTGGATAACAAGGTGCTATCTACTTGATGCATAAGAATAACCTCCAGGATAACCTCTCGACTCCGTTTGGAATCTCTCAGCCATTGACACTTTATTTTGTCTCATTTCACTCTTTCCCCTTTTGGTCGAGAAGGTTTTCTCAATCCCTTGATGCTGGGTCTCAGCTCATTCTAGAGTTTTTCTCAATCCCTTGATGCTGAGTCTCAGCTCATTCCAAATTTCTGTCCCACGTTGCCAGGAAGGTCCACACCCCTGGGAGTCATGTCTCCACGTAGAAAAGGGGAGGGTGGTGAGTTTGCTTACAGTGTTGGCTGGAGAGAGAGGCCACATCTGAGCAACAAAAGAGGTTCTCTTGGGGGTGACTCTTAGGCCTAATTTTAAGTAGGCTTGGCCTATCCTTTGAGGGGTTAAGTTTCATATGAACAAACCCCAAGACTGGGGGCTCAGCCTATAGCCTTGGCTGTCCACACTGCTTGTGAGAATATCAAGGATTCAGGTTGGGGAGGTTGAATTTTCCCTAATTCTCACCATTCCCTGAAGGGGACTTTGCAAATACTTTTCCACTCACTGATCAAATCACTCTGGGATTCATCAGGGAATCGCTCTGGACAAACCAACAAAATCTCATGTCCTACCCAAGTTTCCGTGTACTTACGTTGTTCAACCAACTATCTACATAAGTTATATTAGGAAATGCACTAGTCAAAATATAAATTTTGTACCAAATAAACATTTTTTGCTTTGGTCTCACACATAAGTTGAAATTTTAAAATATTAATTACCATCTATTTTCAGCACCCTGAGTAATGACATTCTTTTGTTCTTCTTCATGCAAAAACATTTTTTAAATTTGTACACTTAGTCACTATCATTATACACTCTAGGCATTCCTAGATTATACCATCTCAGTCTTTTTTTTTTTTTTTAAATTTGCATATGGGCAGGAGGCACCAGGGATCAAACTCCAGACCTCCAGCACGGCAGGTCGGAGCTCTGCCTGCTGAGCCACGGCAGCCGCCCACCATCTCAGTCTTTATCATCTATCTTTCTTTGTGATTTCATTTATGCCCCCAGCCCCCCCTCCCTCTATCATCCTCACATGAGGCTTCATTCAGTGTTTTAACATAATTGTATTACAAATTTTTTTTTGAAAAGTTATTCCATACTGTAGCTTTTGTAGATTTTTGTGTTCTCACTACATTCGTATAATACTTCTATCTTTAATACCCAGATTTTGAAAGCAAGTTTTGTTTTCTTTAATTTCTAAAATGCAATACCTTGGATAGAATTGAGGAGGTTAAGAGGCCTGGTTTGGGCTTCTCTCTAAATGATTAATGTCCATAGATGACAGCAAACTAGTAGGTTATGTCTGTATAGACAGATTGTCTCCCAGTAGTTTATTTTGTATTCCTGACTAGGTTTCTTTGTCTGCTAATGGGTTTGGAAAAACTCATGGCAAGAATACTAGAAAAAAACATTGGAAGAGTGTTACTTTTTTTCGGTGATTCCCATCAATTGCAAAGATGAAAAAAAGCATAACTTGTAGTATAGTCCTGTTTTATTTTTAAAATAGGTAGTACATTCACATGGTTGAGAAATCAGAATATACCAAAGGGTACACAGAGGAAAGTCTGTCTCACCCTTAATCTTAGCCACCCAATTCCCGTCCTCTCAGACAACCACTGTTACTAGTTTCTTCTGTATCCTTCCATAGATATTTTATGCATGTTTAAGGAAGTCGAAATTCATATTCAGATTTTTCCTGTTTTACATAAGTGGTAGCATGCTGTGCATTCTGTTCTGTATCTTGCTCTTTTTTTAAGTAAACTTAAGAGTATATCTCGGATACCAAGAAATTATTGATTTTGTCAGACATAGTAATGGCATTATAGATATGTAAGTCACATATCCACAACCTTTAGAGATGCATGCAGAAGTATTGTGGTAAAATTCATAATGTCACGATTTATTTTAAATACTTAGGCAAAAAAAAATATGAACCAAAAGAGGTAAAATTGTTGAATCAGCATTATGGATATATGAGGGGATCAATTAACATTCTCTATTTTTGGATATATTTAATGATTTTCTTCTAAATACACTTTTTATAAAAAAAAAAAAATACTTGGAGCTCTTTCCCAGTCAGTAAATAGGGCACAGTACAGCCACATTGTAATCCATTGTATGAATGCACCGTGATTTATTCAACTTGTCACCTTGTTGATGGACACTGATTATATGCAATTATTTGTTATAATAAACAATGCTGCAATTAACTGCATGATCAACACAAATTCTATTATTTTCACATGTATGAGCATAGCTTCAGGATAAATTCCTAGAAGTTGAACTATTCATAGGTGTATGAATTTGCCTCCATAGACAATTTACAGTTCTACCAACAATATATGAGAAGGACTGTTTCCCCACATTCTTGTCCATAAAATATATTATTCATACTTGTGATTCTTTGCCAATCTGATAGGGGTAAAATATTACCTTGGAATAGTTTTAATTTGTATTTCTCCTATAATGAGTGAGGTTGAACATCGGCAATTTGTTTCCATTAGTGTTTTAGAACACATTTTAGATTAATATTTCTTATCCAGTGCTTATTACTCTGTCAGGAATGGCAGCACACAACTTACTGTCACTGCATATCCTGCACCCATGACAGACATTACTGTTTAAAAACAGCAATCTCTGCTTCCCCCAACCAGACTCTAGATGGACTCCAGTAGCCATTCAATCCATTAGAGTTGATGTGTAGTTTGAAATCTGTCATCTCTGTTCTATTCCTTGCTTCCTCTCACAAGCAATAAGAGCTTTTCCTAAGGCAGTATCATCTCTTTACCCCAGAGTGCCTTATGAAATTTTTCTCTGTGCTGCCAAGTATAAGTGTTGGGAAGCTCTATCTGAGATAGTTACCCCTGAGGCTGTGTGAAGGTAAGTCAGTTGGCAGAGCTACTGCACCTCTCATGAAATCTAGGATTAATGGAGAAGAAAAATATTTGTATTAATTTTCACCTTCTGGGAGAAAGAAAACAGATATTGGTGAAATTAATTTCTTCGCCCCACCAAAAAAGTTCTCGATAGTGTTTTTGGTTGTTTGTTTTATCTTACCCCAGGGCACAGGTAACTAATAATTAGAATTTATTACTATCTACAAGAATAAATCCAAAAGCAAAGGTGAGATGAAAGAAGCTTTGAAGTAAATGTAGAAGATATCCCTTAAATATACTGAATTTCTTGTCTTTGTAGATTATTTCTTCTCTCAAAATTTTTACTTGATAAATAATATTAAACTTACATATCCATAGCACATTTTTTACTGTACAAAGATCTCTCACATATATTATCTCATTTGATATTAAAAACAGCCATATTAGGTAGCAGATAATTGTTGTTAATTGCGTTTTGGTGGTGAGGAAGTTCACACGAGGAGAGGTCTTTGCTTAAGGTCATAAAGATCCTGTTAACATCAGCAGTGATGACCATTTTCAAGTCACAGTGACATTAAGTAGAAATCAATAGCCGAAGGTTTATGTGTTTTCAGAGCAAGTCTCTGACAATATTGACTATATTTTCTTAAATTAAAATTTCACAATTTAAATAACAATTCAAATTTCAAGTGCTTTTATTTGAACTTTACTCTTTTGTAACTACTATTTTGACTCTTTAACTTTATTAGTCCAAGTAATTATATTTTGACTGCTTAGATTAATAATCAAATTGTTCTGATTGTCTTCATATTTTAAATAATTAAAATATATCTGTCATACTCATACCATGCGTTTCTTTTCCTAAAGAGTTATTAACATAGAAAAAGATAAACACAGTCATTTCTACAACCAGAAAAGTGACTTCAGAATTGAGCATAGTATGCTGGAAGAATTGGAAAATAAATTGATAATCAGCAGGAAAACAGAAAGTAAGTTAAGTTAATGATGAACTAAAAACTGTTGAAGTTTTGCCCTTGTGATTCATCTCTGTGTTTTCACCGTATTATATTCTCTATGAAGCTGCTGTTGTTAATAAGTTTGTATTTTAGGCATGTGTATTTATTCTTTGAGGTCACAATGTAGTCATACTAAATGGATTTGTTCCAGTTTAATTGGAAAGAGAGGGCTTTGTTTTTTGATTGACAAACTAGTTAATGCTATTAAAATTTCTTAAAGGAAAACTGATTCCTGTGATGTCTGAGCTTAGCTCATTGACCTAACATTGTTGTCTGAGCTTTAAACGAAATAAGCTTCAGAGGATCCAAAACATAAACTTGGTCATGGTACTAAGTGATCAAGTCACGTAATTGCTTAAACCTAGTTTCTTTGTGATACTAAACCTACCATTTCTACCTCAAGATAGGTGTTCTGTGCATCCAATGAGATAGTATATGAGAAAGCACCTTTTAGCTAGTATGTTCTATTGTTTATTGTTATGAATATTAATCATTTTCAACATTGTACTATATATTGGTCTTAAAAGGAATTCTATGAGAATGCCTGTTTCCTTGTAGAATTAGATTTTGTTGTAAAATCTTATGTTATAATAAAATATTACTTACCAAAAGCTTAAAGGAGGATGCACGGTGTTTCAGTGGTAGAATGCTCACCCTCCATGTGGGATTCCTGGACCATGCACCTAAAAAAAAGTGCTTAAAGGAGAAACAATGGTTGTCAACTAAATAAACTTTATAAGACTCATTATGTAGAGATTATACTATTTATAATCTTATAGCCAATTAAAAGAAATCCCTAATAATTTCTTATTCTATTTTTATCTTTCAGAATGTTAGATTGCTGTATTTTAAAAAGTCATCTTTTAATTGTCAGGTAGTGCTAAGAATCACTCTCCCTCTGCAAGTTCTCTACTGTTTTTGACTCAGAGAGAAATCTAGGAATCCCCAATTTAATATTTCTTAATTTCCCTTGGTTCTTTTATAGACTCAGTCTTACCATTAAATAGAGTGTCTCCATTTTGTACATTTCTTGGTCACTTGACTTTTCTATTTTTTTTTTTTAAGGCAGCTTTATTTTTACCTTTTTTATTACCCTTTGTTCTATAGTTTAGCTTCTCTCTTATAGCATTTGGTATCTGTCTTATCTTGATATATATGGAATTCATTGTTTTTAGTTTAAGGATATAGACGTTTCCCTTTCATATATTTAGCTCAGAAGTAGTAAATACCTATTCCTTACCTCAAATATCATGCTGTAATTTTAGCTTACTACAGTTATGTAATATTGTACTTAAATTATTGCCTATACAGAGTGTCAGTTCCAAATGTATAAATAAAAAGATTATTTGTCCTATGGTGGTATCACTATAGTTGATCAAACTATGGCAATAGGAAACGATAAAAACACTTTCCTAATTAGCTGACTTTTATTAGAGAATTGTTCTGACCTAAAGTTCCAAAATAAAGCCCTATAAAATACATTAAAGTTTCTGCTTTTATAGAACCTTTGAATTTAAATTAAAAAAATAGAGCAAGCCAAAGTCACATGGAGATTTATTTTGGTTATTAGCACTGGATCCAGGCCTGTAGGTAAATATTTTTTAAAATTGCGTTTAAAGACTTTTGAACAAAACAGTCTGGTGTTTCATACTCACTTGTGGAAAGTTGCCAAAACTTAAGAAAAGGTGGGGGGGTATATGAATAAAGGAACCAAAGATTGGAAAGTAATATTATTATATAAATATGTATGTATATGAATATGGATATATATGACATTACCCTAGTAATTTAAAAAAAATTAAAATTAGATTATTACTGCAAGGAAAATAGGAAAGAGAATCCAGTCTTTCTGCTGCTTATTATAAAGAACATCTGAAAATATCTTTATGACCATCATCTATTTCTCAGGTGTTTTTGTGGCCTTAACTGTTATCTTCAGGCTAGTACTTTAGTTGACCTTGGCAACCTGTGACATAGATGCCACTGAAAGGCACCTGTGGCCAAGACAGTGACACCAGCAGCTCTCACCAGACCTTGCCTTAGAAGATGCAGTTAGATGAAATTAATTCCCAGATGGGAAGTTTGTCAGTATTTATAAAATTAATGCTGGTTAGACAGTTTTAATAATCCTACAATAGAATTCTAGATCAGATTCTGTTTCCATAAAATTATATTACCAGAACAAGAAACAAGTTTAATAGGAAAGAAGATAAAACAGGTAAAGAATAAAAGATGACTAAACCTAAGCTACTGATCCATGGATTTAAAACCATGTCCAATAACTCAGTCCCCACAGAGCAAAAATAAAACAGACATTCCTTATTAAGTTATAGTAAGATTTAATGCATTGTGCTTTTAAATATTGGAGGAAATTGAGAGATGCTTTATTTAGAACAAGTGTTCAGGTTGTTTTAAAACTTTTAAATAACTATCTTTTGTTTTTTACCTTCTCTTATCTTTTTCTAAGTGAGTGTGGTCAGTTTTACATGCAGAATCCTGAATTGTAACTACATTTGTCATAGAATTATTTTAAAGGACATTTTTCTCCTTATAGGAGCAAAGATTCAGCAACAACTGGCCAAAATACATAACAATGTAAAGAGACTACAACATCAATTAAAAGATGTGAAGCCTACACCTGATTGTAAGTAAATTTAAATTCTTTATTTTCTTATGCATTATTATTTTCTATTGTTCTGTGGAAAAATTTTATACTTTATAATATATAATATGTCTGGTTTTCTGCTTGGCATAAATCCTTTATTGGTTAGGGATTAATAAGAATATGTTGAGGAACTGTAATAACTAGCATTTTTGTAGTCTTTTTACCTTTTTTTTTTTTTTTGCCATGAGCAGGCACTGGGAATCAAACCTGGGTCTCTGGCTTGGCAGGCGAGAATTCTGCCACTGAACCACCATTGCAACACCCTCTTTTTACTTTTAAAATGCTTTCAAATCCTTGTAAATTAGGAGATAGGCAGAACAGATATTAGTGTCAGTTATAGGATAGAGAATTTGATGACTGGAAAGCTAAATTAAGAGGCAAACAGACTGATTTTCCTGGTTCCTAGTCTAGTGCTTTTCCCTTCACCTTATTTGCCTTTTGAAATAATTACCTTTCAGAGGCATTTCAAATACATAAAGAAAAGGTGACTTATTCTTTAAATTGTGTTGGGACAAATGCTATTTATTTGTTAAAAAAACAAAAAGAAAATTGTATCTCTACATCCCTCCCAACTCAAACATTCATTCCTTAAAGGATCAAAGTAATATAGTAGAGTGATCAAGATATATGGACTTAAGAATGAGAGAGATGTCACGTACAATCTGTCTCTAACATTTATTTTTAATTGTGTGATTTTCGGTAAGTTACTTGATTTCCCTGAGCTTCTATTTTCTCAGCTTTAAAATGGAGGTTATTATAGAACTTTGCTCATGGGGTTGTTGGGGAGTGAATATAAAACTCTTGGTACAGTGCTGATAACATAGCCCCCAAGTTATTGACTGTTAGTATTATAATTATTATTTATCAATAAATTATTGATTTAATATAATTTACCACAAATATTTATAATAAATAAACTTATTGTTTATTAGATTAATGAATGAAACCATAATTATAATAGGCAAGAATATGAGTTAACATTTTAATAATTTTTATTATATTTTATAAGAATGGCAAAAATCAGAAACCAGAAATGCACATAATTGACTTAAAAAAAACAAAAACAAAATTTCAAACTATAAGTAAGGTTTTGAAGACAAATTTTGAAAAATATTTGCAATGTATATGCCATTTATAGGACTAATCTCCATAATAAAGAGTATCTACAATTAGAGAGACAAAGGTGAATAACCTAATAGAAAAGTGGGCGCAGATTATAAAATGCACTTCATAGCAAAAGAAATACAAAAGTCTTGTGAAAAGATGCTCACGCTTATTAATGATCATAAAAATGTTCATTAAATCCATTTTGCCCATAATTTTGGAAATGGGTAAAAGATAAATAGGAAGAGGGCACTCTCATCTCAGGTGCTACATGTTGTAAGTTGGAATAGCCTTTTTGAAGGACAATTTGACAGTAAGGGAATACTGTAAAGTGAGCATACTTTTTGATTTAGTATTTCAAATTTTATTAACTTATCCCCTAAAAATACTTATATGAGCATGCAAAATACCTATACAAGGATATTTACTACAGCATTATATATATTTAAAGATTTCTTGATTGGAAAATTGATCAAATGAGCTAGGATAAATTTAGACAATGAAATAAAAAGAAATGAGGTAGCACTATATATATTCATATGGAAAGTTAACCACATTTTGTTAAGTAAAAACTGCAAGGCACAAAACAGTATATGTAATATGAAACAATCCTTGTACAAAATGATAACAATAATGAAATATATACATAGAAAAAATTACAATAATAAAAATCAGCTTTTGAGTACAATTTTCTTAGTTTTTAAGCTAAGAAATACTTTTAAGTTAGTAGAACATTTCATTTTTTTCTATAGCCATAATAAAATGACCTAAAAAATTTTTCCACATTTTTTTAACAGTTGTTGAAAGACTTCGAGAAATGATGGAAGAAATTGAAAATGCAATCAACACCTTTAAAGAAGAGCAGCGGTTGATGTATGTTTAAAATTACCTTAATATAAGATTATTGACCTTTATTTTTTATACCTCTTCACTAAGTTGTTGTATACAAACTTTTTATGTATTTAATACAAGTTGTACACAAAAGTAACTTAATGTCTCTTTTATTTTAGACCACTTTTCATGTTTAAAGTGAATTTTCATTTATATTTGGATAATATAAAATTTCAAATGAGAATTTAAAAGATTGTTTTTTGCTTTTTATCTGATGAAATTCTTTTAGGGCTCATTATAAATGTTGATAGTAAAGTACAGTGTAAAATTTGGATATCATTGAACTATAATTAGTAATGGTTAGAAATCTAGTAAATGAAAGCAAAAACATAAAGGAAGTTTAATTTATAAAAGTGACTGTCACTTTGAGGAAGATAAAATCCAGTAAGTAGCCTTGTTAAATTTGGGTGTAAACCTTAAGACATTAGGTTGTCATTTGTTAAAGTTCCTCTTAAAACTTGCTCAGAAAAACCTCTCTTTTTGTTTGTGAAACATTAAATTTTCAGGAAGTCATTAAATTAAGCAGGTTCTCCATTGGTACTCTAATATTTTATACATTATCATCCAGAAAATTCCTTATGAGGAATTGCACTTACAACCTTAGAGGTAATTTTCTTGTGTGGAGAGTCTTCTAAAATATATTCTTCCTTATTATAATATTCTTAACATAATTTAGCCATTTTATATTGGCTCAGGGATTATAGGAAAAAATGTTATAGTCTGTAGTGGTTCTCTTGAGCTGCTGATGGTAATTTGACACGAATGCCCCAGTTTTATTTTCTCTGCTCTTTCTGTTTATTCCTATAGAATCAATTGTCAGATTTATCTTATTGATATTATTATTGAACTTGCATGTAATAGCCATTTCTTTCCTCTTATCTTCCCAGTCTTCTCATATGTCATTTGAATTTGCTATAAACTGAGAAAGCAGATAAAAAACCTTAACACTGTCTAAATCTACACCATCCAATAGAGTGGTGGCCACTAGTTACGTCAGACTATTTAAATTAAATTTAAACTAGTTAAAAAACAAATAAATAAAAATTCAGTTCCTCAGTAACACCAGCCACATTTCAAGTGCTCAATAGCCACATGTGGCTAGTGGCCGTATGAGAAAGCACAGATATAAAACATTTCTATTCTCAGAGAATTCTACTGGATAGTGCTGGTCTAAATTAATAACAAATGAGTTCTAAAGAGTTCTTCCATTAAAAACACATATATTTTATAATATATGAACTTAACTGTTTTGGGCTTTTGCATCATTCTAGGTTCTACATGGCTATATATATATATATATATATATATATATATATATATATGTATATTATATCTTCCATTTGGGAGAATTTTCCACTAGAAATAAACCTATGATAAGTTTGGATGCTAAATTAAGGAAATGTGTGAAGTGAAATGCTATTCGAAGTCTAGAGAAAGGCTTGGATTCAAAAATAGGGATGTTGGAAGCAAAGACTCCTAAGTAGATTAAATAGAAAAATAGTTTTGAACTATGATGCCACAACTTACTGACTTATTTGAGGTCATATATCATAAAATTGTGAAATGTGTTATAAATAACTTGATAAAGTACTTACCATAGTTTGTCAGCGATGTGCTTTTTAATATAAATTATAGGGATCCAAGATTATCCTTACAATTTTAACAGTCTTATTCATTTGCTGTTAGATATCTTTTTTTTTTGTCATGGGCAGGCACTAGGAAACCTGGGTCTCTGGCATGGCAAGCGAGAACTCTACCTGCTCAGCCACCTTGGCCCATCTTATATATCTTTTTTGAAACCAAAGAGAAAGTAATGGAATTATAGGTAGCATTCTAGGAATTGTGTCTTGGGGATAAACCCGTGGGATTAGGTATGTATGTGAATATCACTGGGCAGTGTATAAAACAGAAGAAAAAATTGAAACTGCCACTAGACCTGAGAAGATAGGTACCAAACAAGAGTAGTGAGAGATAAAGTTATACTAGAATAGATTATTGAAATGTGTAGAGACTAGTGATGAATTATAAATTATAATGTGAAGAACACTGAAATGTAATTAGAGGAAAGCCACAGCCATGTGTAAGGAAGATAATGATGGCAACTAGTTTAAATTGATTAATGTATTAATTTTTTTTTAAATCATACCCACGTTAATCACCCAATGAAGAGGAAAAGAAACCATTGTATTGAGAAAGAAAGGTGGATTGGCAAAGCTTTTATCATTCACTCACTTTTCTACTAGGATCACCACTTTGTATTGACTAGGCAGGTTTAAAACCAACTGTCACTGACCTTTTTGGTTATTGTTCCTTGCATTAGGAAATGGATAAATTTGGGAACTCAGAATGTTATCATTCATTTCAGCAAATATACTCTGCCTGGCAAATAATCATAAGATACTGTGTAACATAAGGAAAAGGCTTTCGGAGTCAGGCAGCAATCCATTTTTCCCCACATATTTCAGATCTGTTCACTCCATTGCTTCTACCACCATCATTTTAGTCTAAACTATCGTCATCTCTCACTTGGACTTCGGGAATAGTCCTGAATTGGTCTCCGTGATTCTCTTCTTTTTTCCCCTTCAGTTCCACATGCCACTCAGTACGTTGTCATCTAAAACATACATTGATTAATATAACCCCCCCTACACACACCCCACTCAGAATCCTTTGGTGACCAGCATGACCTGACCCTTGCTTATCTCTCCTGCCTCATTTATGTTCATTTACTTATCCTTATTCGCTATGCTTCAGCCATAGTGGCTACTTATATTTTCCCAAACTCACCTAACTTTTTGTACCTTAGAAACTTTGACCTGTGTACAAGTTGAACCCTCTTTAATTACTTGGCTAATTACTTTTTATCTTTCAGGTCTCTGCATACCTATATCAGTATTTCAATGAAGCTTTCTGTGACCTGCAAATCCTCTGAGTTTTCTCAGAGTTCCCTATATTTTTCTTCATAGCTCTCATTATGATTTGCAGCTATTTATCTGTGTGGTTAAAGAAACCCCAGACAATGACAATTTATTAAGTTAATGCTGTCTCTCCCACTAAACTATGATGGCTGGAGCCTTGTTGGTTTTGCTCACCCTTGTATTCCCAGCACCTAGTACAGTGCCTGGCACATAGTAGGTACTCAATTAATATTTAAATAAATGAATGTGGGCAGTAACTTTTGATATCTCCTTAATTCCATGACATCCTGAAACTTGTTAAAAATATATTGAAGAAAGAAAGGAGAGAGATAAGAATAAAAGTGAGGTTAGGACAGCTGAGCGGTTAATGCAGAGAAAGCAAGGAAACATAAGCAGGCCAAGGAAGTAGAGCATAGGAAAGGGGAGGATATGATGGAAAAAAAGATGTGAAAAGAGTCAAGAATAGTTAAACTTGAGGGAAAATGAGAGTTAATATGGATTAGTTTGCACTTTATTATTCAAACTTTATTTTTTAAATTTTAGATATGAAGAACTTATTAAAGAAGAAAAAACAACTAATAATGAATTGAGTGCTATATCAAAAAAAATTGACACATGGGCTATGGGTAATTCAGAAACAGAGAGACCTTTCAGAACCATGTCAAGCAAAGTCCCTATAGACAAAGTAACAGCAAGTACTCTTCCAGAAGAAGTGATAGATTTTGAAAAATTCCTTCAGCAAACAGGAGGGCGACAAGGAGGCTGGGATGAATATGATCACCAGAACTTTGTGAAAGTGAGAAATAAACATAAAGGGAGGCCAACATTTATGGGAGAAGTTCTAGAGCACCTTCCCGGAAGAACACAGGATGAAATTCAACAGCATGAGAAATGGTATCAAAAATTTTTGGCTCTAGAAGAACGGAAAAAAAAGGTAATATAAGTTTAATAGCTGTTGTTTGTTGTATGTTTCTATGTTGTAGGCACTGTGCTAAACTCATAACATGTATCATTAACTTTACAACAACTCCCTGATTTACTTTTTATGATTTTTCCCCCATTTTATATAAATTGAAACAAAGGCATGAGAGGTTAAGTAATTTACCCAAAAAAAGAAACTTCCTCAAGGCCAAACATTTCTATCCCAATAAATAATACAATGGGACAGAAAACTTCTGATTGTAGACAATCCAAAAATGTGTGTAATTCAGATCTACTCAGACTTTTGAAAAAAGTCTTCTTACCAGCAAAGGCCACATTGTTTTTAAAAACAATTCGACTAACAGTTTGTATATACCACTTTTTGATGGGCTATAGCACATTCTGTATTCTCTTATTTATGTACATCCTATCTCACCTGTGCTACTCAAAGTGTGGTCCCTAAACTAGATATTGGTTGACAGACTGTTACTGGTCCACAGTGAGATAAGATGGACTGTTACTGGTCCACAATAAGATAAGATGATTCTACCAGAATCACCTACTCAGTAAGCACATTGTTCAGTTCAGTTGACTGTTTTTTTCATAGAAGACTTTCTCAGTGAAGGAAACAGTGCACTGACTTACATTCTTGCGTAAGTGTCTTATAGTGTTATGGACTGGCACTTTGAGTAGCACTGTATAGATTGCATTTGGAATTGTTTTATTCATCCATGGTTCCTATCATATTCCTTGCATATAGTACACATTCATAAGTGTATTAATTAGGGTTCTCTTGGAAACAGAATCAATAGGAGATATCTATAAATATGAAATTTTATAAAAGTGTCTTGTGGTGTGCTGTGGAGATGCACGAGTCCAGATTCCGTAGGGTAGGCTGCAAGTCCCAATAAAGATTTTTGATGCATTCCCCAGGAGAGGCTGACTGGCTGAAGTAGAGATGAAAATTCTCTCTTCTGATTGCTAAAGTCATTACTTCTCCCTTTAAAGCCTCCAACTCATTGAATTAAATGTCTCTCATTGTGCAGACACTCTCCTTGGTTGATTGTAGATGTGATAAGTCATAGATGCAATCAACTTACTGATGATTTAAGTCCATGAAATGTCCTCACAGTAATACTTAGGCTGGTGCTTGCTTAACTAGACAACTGGGTACCATATCTGGCCAGGTTGACATATAAACCTAACCATCAAAATAAGGATTTCTTTAATTAATAAATGAATGGATGAATATTATACCCTGAGAGAATATCAGGAAAAACTATTCCTGACCTGGGGGTAGGAGGAGTAATTCAGTGGATGCATCCTTTTAAGAGGCAAAGAAGGTGGGTAGAATTTTTTTTTAATGTATCTGCTCCTTTAGAAAGCTACTGAGCTATTTTATTTATTTATTTATTTTTGTTTTTACACGTATAAAGCACTTATTAAGCCAGGCACCAACTCCTTTAATCTTAACAGCAACCCTATGAGAAAGGAACTACCTACTTCTTTACAGATGAACAAAATGAGGACAGAGAAGGACTCATCCAAGGCCATATCTTATAAATGCCAAAGCCAGAGTTCAGTCCTGAATAGTGTGGCTTCAGAGCCCACCGTGCTTTTGATTCCTGTTCTGATATTTGACTAGAGGTCATTCAGAAAGTATACTATGCCTGGAAAGAAGATTTGGAAACATGCGAGGGATTATTAGAGCCAAAGGATATGGTCTGTGAAAGTGAAGGGCAGATAAAGGAAAGAAGGAGTCTACATGAGGTGCAGTCCTTGTGAGCTTGGAAATTTAGAGAGGAAAAGTAAGGCCAAAAGATTAGAAACAACCATTATCCTTTTTTTTCAAAGATACATTAAATTATTAGAACAGAAGTAGAAAAGAAGTGTGTTGATTGAAAAAGAAACACCTATAAAACTAAGCAACCTGCGTCCTCCTGCAGGCAGTATCCTTTCCAGAAAGAAAGATTTGAGGTTGAATTTTTTAAGTTTATTTTTATTGATATTTCCTTGAATGCTGGGAACTAACAAAAAGAAGCAAACAAAAACCCTACACTCCCCGTTTTGCACATTGGCTCTGTGCTGGGCTAGCCTTAACACTGAGCCTAAAGAACAGCCTGTGGTGGTGAAAAGAGTCTTCTCAGGTCCTTTCTGACCAGGCATCTTGCTCTATTCATGTGCATGGCCTTATAAATTCCTCTGTATGATAAATACTACAATTGCCTCACTTTCCCTAGGATATTCTCCAAGCTTTTTCTCCTGGGCCCCAAGCACTTTTTATGTCTCAGCCATAATCTTTTGCCCCTGATGGCTATGGTTTGATTCTTCTCTGTTTTAGTGGCCACTCCAGCCACATTTCCATCCAAAGTGAGTTTGGGGACAGGTGCAACAGAGATAAGTGCCTTGAATCAGTTCTTCAGGCAACTCCCAGGCTTATGTTGGAACATGAGACGTTGGAACAGACGTACGAACACTCCAGTCTCTGATAATGGGTGCTCTGCTCCCCTTGGAACCTGGAACCAGGGACCCGTATTGGAAGCATGAGCTGCCACTGCTGAGCAGGAGTAGGGAAAAGCCTAGTAAAAAATACCACAGGCTTTCCCACCAGTATTTTTAACAGTTTTATTCACACACCATAGAATCCCAAAGTGTGCAATCAGTGGCTCTCCGTATAATCACAGTTACACATTTACAACCCCAATCAGTTTGAGAATATTCTCCTTGCTCTGGAGAAGAAAAACCGATGGTCCTTATACTACCCAGTTATTGACTGAGCTTTGGTATAGTGCCTTTGCTACAATTGATGAAAGAATATTACAGTGTTACTGTTTAATTATAATCCTTAGTTGGCATTAATTATATTTTTCCCATCTAGCACCCTATGATTAACACCTTGTAATAGTGACGTATTTTTGTTCTAGTTCATATAATAACATTCTTATTTTTTACCACTAACCACAGTCATTGTACAGAACAGATTTCACTATGTTATATAGTCCCGTGTTTTATCCTCTAGCTTTCCTTCTTATACAGGATGCTAGACTTTTCCCTTTCAACCATATTCACACTCCACACTGTTAATTACACTTGCAGTATTGTACTATCATCACCTTTATCCATTTCCAAACATTTACAGTCAACCTTATGAAAAATGCTACAAACCTTAAGCATTGTTTCCCATTCTCTCCCCTCTTTCTATCTTGGGTAACCTATACTCTAGATGTTAACTCCAAGAGTTTGCTCATTATAATTAGTTCATGTTAGTGAAACCACATACGGTATTTGTCCTTTTGTGTCTGGCTTATTTTGTTCACATAATGTTCCTAAGGTTCATCCATGTTGTTGTGTGCATCAGAACTTCATTCCTTCTTATAACTGCATAATATTCCATCATATGTATTTATCACAGTTTGTTTATCCATTCATCAGTTAATGGACACTTGGGCTGTTTCCGTCTTTTGGCAATTGTGAATACCGCTATGAACATTGGTGTTCAAATGTCTGTTTGTGTCCCTGCTTTCGGTTCTTCTGAGTACATACCTAGTAATGGGATTGCTGGATCATACGGCAGTTCTATACTTAGCTTCCTGAGGAACGCCAAACTGCCTTCCAAAGAGGCTGCACCATTCTGTATTCCCACCAGCAACTTTCCTACCTTTTTTTTTCTTTTGTATTCTGTACGAAATAAAAAATACAGGGTCACATTTCATTCTTTTTCCATGTGAGTTTCCTATTATTACAGCACCATTTGTTGAATTGTTTGTTTGTTTGTTTTGGGAAGTACGTGGGCCAGGAATTGAATCCAGGTCTCCCGCATGGCAAGAGAGAATTCTACCACTGAACTACACTTGCACCCCCTTCCTACCATTTTTAAGTTGCCTTTTTCTTTATTCAGTGTTTACTTGATTGCTGTAAATATTTCACTGTTCTCTAGAGTTCTGCGAAAGTTTTTTCTGAGAGTTTCTGCTTATTTTTTAATGTTTCTGTGGCAGCACAGGATTTGGGATCTTATGTCACCATCATGCTGTTGTCACTCTTAAGGCTTTATTTTAAAATAGTTTTGTTTATTTAAAAATAATTTTTCTTCCTCTTTTTAAATCCTTTAGTCTATTCAGAATTGGAAAATTGAAAAGCAGCAAAAAAAGGAGGAAATTTTCAAGTTAAAGGAAAAGGCAGAGGATATATCTATGCTTTTTCATAATAAACAAGGAGATAATAAAAAGCAAAAGGAGGACCAAAGAATTAAACAAAAACTGGCAATTGATGTTTGGAAAAAACAGAAAAGCATAGAAATGTCAATGAAATATGCTTCTCAGTTAAAAGAAGAAGAAGAGAAAGAGAAAAAGCAACAGAAAGAGCGCCAACGCCAGTTTAAACTAAAATTACTGCTTGAAGGTTATACCCAACAGAAGAAAGAACAGGAAGAATTTTTAAGGCTTGAAAAGGAGCTAAGGGAAAAGGCAGAAAAGGCAGAAAAAAGAAAAACTGTTGCTGAAGAAATTTCTAGATTTCAAGAAAGAGTAAGTAAATGTTTCCTAAATAATTTTTAAATGCTATACATGGAAATAGTACTTCCAGATTCATTCAGTTCAGCAAAAGTGTATTGACTGCTAGTTATATATGGGCCTGTACAGTCTGATAGCATTAGTGTAGCATTAGTATACCAAAATGAGTAAGCCATGCTCCCTACTTTTTAGTAGCTTCTCGTCTAGTGACAAAGATAGATGTGCAAGTAGGAATTTCAGGATAATCATAAATCGTGTGGTGATTGAAGTGTGGACAGAGTAGTAGTTTTTATATACAGAGAGGGAAGTTTACCACAGCTACAAGGGTCAGAGAGGAAGTGATCCTTCTGTTGAATCTTTTGTTTTTTGGGGGACATGTGTGGGCCAGGAATTGAACCCGCATCTCCCGCATGGCAGGCAAGAATTCTACCATTGAATTGCCCTTGCACCCCCTTTTGTGTTGAATCTTAAAGGGGAAATGAGGATAAGGAAAGGGGAGATCTTCTTAACAGAGGGAACAGCATGGTTTGTGGAGAAACTAAATACTTCGGTATATTTGGGGCATGAAGTAAGATGTGGGAATCAACGGGGGACAAGGCTGGAAAAGGTAGGACAGGCCAACCATGAATTCTTTTCTTCCTGCCAAATGGACTGGCTTTACCCACAGGGAATTTATTTGTTCACTATTCAACTCTCCACCATAATGTAAACTCCATGAAGGCAAAGATTTTTTTTTATTCCAAGTCTAAATTTAATTTCTGGTAGGAAATAATAAAAAATTATTTTGCCATAGGTAATAATCAAAGTTTTACAAAAAGGAAAATTGGAGAAAGATAGATTCATACATCAGGCAGAGATTTTTTTTTTTTTAATTTTTTTATTAATTAAAAAATAAAGAAACAAAATAAAACAACATACATAATCAGTAATTCACAATATCATCACTTAGTTGCATATTCATCATTTCTTAGAACATTTGCATTAATTCAGAAAAAGAAATAAAAAGGCAATAGAAAAAGAAAACGAACACAGGAAAGAAAAAAAAAAGATTATACCTACCA
>PVIY010029237.1:0-32229 GCA_004026745.1 Myrmecophaga tridactyla
CTCCATACCTAGGCTACCCCCACCCCCTGCCCATAGTGTCAGACAGCGTCACCAAGCCCTCCCTGAACTCAGTGCATCTATTTAGGGCACTCCCAGGCCCTCAGGCCCCCAATCACATCATTCTGCTCTGGGAACTGTACTTTACAGCAGTCTTAGAACCGCACATGCACACAGCCCTCAGCCTCACTTCCCAGCTCTGAGGAAGTGCTGACCTGTGCAGCCAGGTCACAACTGCCCCCAATCCATGAAGGCGTAACCCCAACCTGCTGCCACAGCTATATGCATACACACAAAGGGCCCCATGCCTTAGACCAGTGCACACCAGGGTTACACCCTCCAGTCTGGTGCACCCATACAGCTACATCCTCCCTGGCTGCTGGGCACCCATGTTCACAAGCATCAGTGTAACATCCCCAAGCTGTGCCCATACCTGCCCTGCAACATCACCGGACTGAGTTCTGTACCCTGTGCCTTGCTCCCTGCTGTACAACCATCCCGCAAACACAAAGCCTTAGACTACTGAAATAAATCAACTCCCAAAGTAAATCAATCAAGATATTTACATGTGACGAAGACAGCAAAAGATCACTAAGCATATCACAATGCAGACAGATACAGCACTGCCTAATGAACAAATTAAAACACCAGAGGAGACACAGATGTTGGAGCAACTAATCAAAGATGCTCATACAACTCTACTTAATAAAATAAGTGGGATAGCAAATGGCATAAAGGAGATCAGAAAGACAGTAGAAGAGCACAAAGAGGCATTTGAAAGAATAAGTAGAAAAATAGTGGAAATCACAGAGATTAAAGACTGTTGACCAAATATAAAACATACTAGAGGCACACAACACCAAATTTGAAGAGGCAGAAGAAAGAATAAGTGATAGAGAGGTCTGGATATTTGACTTTGAAGACTCAAAACAGCAAATGGCAAAAAAGATGGAAAAAATTGAATGGGAGCTCAAGGAAATGATAGACAAAACAAAATGCACAAATATAAGAATCACTGGTGTCCCAGAAGGAGAAGAGAGGAGTAAAGGGCTAGGAAGAGTAGTTGAGGATATAATGGGGGAAAACTTCCCATAATATTTCATAAAGAACATAAATATACAAGTCAAAGAAGCCCAATGAACTCCAAACAGAATAAATCCAAATAGGCCTTCCCCAAGTCACATACTAATCAGTCTGTCAAGTGTTGAAGAGAAGCAGAAAATTCTGAAAGAGGCAAGGGAAAAAGAAATTACTACATACAAGAGAAATCAAATAAGACTGAGTTCAGACTACTCAGCTAGCACCCTGGAGGTGAGAAGGCAGTGAAATGATATATTCAAGATCCTGAAAAAGACTTCCAGCCAAGAATTCTGTACCCAGCCAAATTGTCCTTCAAAATTGAGGGAGAGATTAAAGGTTTCACAGGCAAAGAAGTCCTGAAAGAACTTGTCAACAAGAAACTGGCCCTACAAACAATACTAAAAGGAGTTCTGCTGGCTGAAAAAAAAGACAGGAGATGGAGGTCTGGAGGAGGGCACAGAATTGAAGAGTACCAGTAAGGGTAATTTAAATAATACAAAGAGACCGAGGGAAAAGAATATATAAACCTGAAAAATAAAATAAAAAAGATAAGATGGTAGAATCAAGAAACGCCTTTTCAGTAATAACTTTGAATGTTAACGGACTAAACTTACCAATTAAAAGATACACATTGGCAGAATGGATTAAGAAACATAATCCAGCTATATGCTGCTTACAAGAGACTCATCTTGGACACAAGGATACAAATAGATTGAAAGTGAAAGGATGGAAAAAGATTTTCCATGCAAGTTGTAACCAAAAGAAAATAGGAGTAGCTATATTAATATTAGACAAAATAGACTTTAAATGTAAGGACATCATAAGAGGCAAAGAAGGATACTATATACTACTTAAAGGGTCAATTCACCAAGACGATATCACAATCATAAATGTTTATGCTCCCCATCAAAGAGCACCAAAGTTCATGAGACAGACATTGGCAAAACTGAAGGGAGCAACAGATGTTTCAGCAATAATAGTAGGAGACTTCAATACACCATGCTCCTCTATAGACAGAACAACCAGACAGAAGATCAACAAGAAAATAGAGAAGTTAAATAACTTGATAAATGAATTAGACCTAACAGACATATATAGGTCATTGCACCCCAAAACATTCTTCTCTAGTGTTTATGGAACATTCTCCAGAATAGATCATATGCTGGGGCGCAAAACAGATCTATATAAATTTAAAAATATTGAAATTATTTTTAGTACTTTCTCTGATCACAATGGGATGAAGCTGGATCTCAATATCCACCAAAGAATGAGAACATTCGCAAATATATGGAGATTAAATAACACACTCTTAAACAACCAGTGGGTCAAAGAAGAAATTGCCAGAGAAATCAGTAGCTATCTGGAGATGAGTATACAACTTAACAAATGAATTTGAACGCTGAATATTAAATTGATATCTCTTCTAGTCTCCAGTATTTTAGTGCAGCTAGAGGTAAAAACCTAAAATTGTGAAATTGTAACCCACGTCAAAGCCTGAAATATGTTCTACAACTAATTGTGGTACTGTGCTTTGAAATTTATAGCTTTTTTGTATATATGTTATTGTTCACAAAAAAAGAAGGAAAAAAAGTCGATTGTGGTGATAAAAAAGTATGTAAGCTCTCTAGCCTCCTATATTGTGGACGAGCTAGAAGGAAAAACATGAGGGGATCGTATAGTAGCCCATGACAAACTCTGGGATCTATCCCGTAACCACTTTTTAAGGAGTGCTTTGAAAACTATTGCATTTTTATTTCTTTGCTTAGTATGTATGTTATACTATACAATTTAAAAAGTTAAAAAAAAATTAAGAAAAAAGAAACAATACCTAACTCATTTTATGAAGCTAACATCACTCTAATACCAAAAACTGAATAAAGACTCTATAAGAAAAGAAAATTACAGACCAAAATCCCTAATGAACATAGATGCAAAAATTCTCAACAAAATACTAGCAAATCGAAACCAACAATGTATCAGAAGAATTACACACCACAACCAATTGGGGTTTATACCAGGAATGTGGTTCAACATAAGAAAATCGGTTAATGTAATACAGCACATTAACAAATCAAAAGGGAAAAAGCTTATGATCTTATCGATTGATGCTGAAAAAGCATTGGACAAAATTCAGCAGCCTTTTCTGATATGAACACTTCAAAAGGTAGTAATCGAAGGAAACTTCCTTAACGTCATAAAAGGTATATTTAAAAAAACCATGGTCAGCATCTTTCTCAACAGTGACAGACTGAAAACATTCCCCCTAGGATCGTGAATGAGACAAGGAAGCCCATTGTCACCACTATTATTCAACACTGCGCTAGAAGTTTTGGCTAGAGCAGTTAGGCAGGATAAGGGGATAAAAGGCATCAAGATAGGAAAGGAAAAAGTAAAAGTTTCATTCTTTGCAGATGATGATACTTTACTTGGAAAATCCTGAGATATCTGTGACAAAATCACTTGAATTAATTAACAAGTTCAGCTAAGTGGCAGGATACAAAATTAGCATATAAAAATCAGTACTGTCTCTGTATAGAAGTGATGACCTCACTGAGGAGACATTTCAGGAAAAAATTCCATCCAAAATAGCCAATAAAATGATAAAGTATCTAGGAATAAGCTTAACCAGGATGTAAAGGATCTATCCGCCGAAAATTACAAAACGTTGCTTAAAGAAATCAAAGAAGATCTTGGCAGATGGAAAGACATTCCATGCTTATGGATAGGAAGGTTTAATGTTGTTAAGATGCCATTGGGAGTCATTAACGTGTGGCTTTTGAACAAATATTTATTCGGAATAAAAAGGAAGACAGAGGTAGACCTCAATATATGAATCCCTATAACGCTCACCCACCCACCCATGGCAGCTTCTCTTAAATCTACAGGCAAACAGGTAAAAATGAAATAAAAATAAAAAAATAGAAAGCCCTTAGTGTTGGGGAGGAAGTAGAGAAAGAGGAACATTCACTGTTGGTGGGAACATAAAATTGTGCCACTACTGTTGGTCCCTCAGTTTAATGGTTCCTCAGGAAGGTAAGTATAGAACTGCCTTATGATCTGGCAATCCTGCTACCAGGTATATACCCAGAAGATCTGAAAACAGGGACACCAACAAGCATTTGCACACTGATGTTCATAGTGGTATTATACACAGTAACCAAAAGATGGAAGCAACCCAGGTGTCCATCAATTGATAAATGGATATATATACGATGGAATATTATTCAACTGTAAGAAGGAAAAAGTCCTGATGCATTCGACAGCATGGTTGAACCTGGACAACATTATATTGATGAAATAAGCTAGACACAAAAGGACAAATATTTTATGATCTCACTAATAAGAACTAAGTATAGTAAGAAACTCATAATGTTAGAATCTAGAATATAGGCTACCAGGAGATGGAATGGAGGTAGCAAATGGGGAACTGATGTTTAATTTGTGCAGAATATCTATTTAGGTTGATGATAAATGTTTGGAAAGCTATGGAGTTGATGATAGCACATCACTGTCAGTATAATTAACAGTGCTGAATTATGAGTATGAAATTGGATGAGAGAGGTAGTTTTAGGTCATATATGTCACTAGAAAGAAAGCTAGAGGATAAAGCACGGGACTATGACACATGAGTCCTGTGGTGGGTGATGTCGGTGGTGAAGCACAAACATAAGAATGTTCTTCCTGAACTAGAACAAATGTACGGCACTATTACAAGGTATTAACAATAGGGCGGTATATATGGGGACAATACACGTGATGCAAATTATGGACTATAGTTAACAGTAGGACTTTATATTCTTTAAATATAAACAAATCTATAGGGACAGAATTAGATGAGTGGTCAGGTAGGTTTTGGGGGAAGGATAGAGGGCTTGAGAGGTGGCTACTAATGTTGTAACCAGGGTGGGTCAATGTTGTAAAATTGAGTGTGATGATGAGTGCATGGCTCTGTGATTATACTGAAAGGCACCGATTTTATACCGTGAAACTAAAATCTCACCCTCTTCTCCTCCAACTTTGGATCCAATGGAGAAGTGGACTCGGGATCAGATACATGGTCAGGGTGGGTTGATTGCTGGTTGAGCTGGATTGGGGTATGCAACTTAGACCAGCGCCTATTGGGTTTGTTACTAATTTGCCCACAGATTAAACTGAATGCTCACCTGACTTCAGGGAGGAATCCTGCCTAGGCGAGCTTACCCACCCTGTGGCCTAAATGAGGGGAGAAGGGTAGTCCACATGGGATAGTGACTATTTCCACTATAGCCCCTGAAAGAGGGCAGTGAAAGGAAGGTTCTGCCTCTCCCAGGCTCACAATCACATAAACCATACCTCCTCCTTCACAGAAGAGCGGGGCACAAGGGAGGGAATACAAGGAGTTCTTTCTCCAATATTTCCAGAAGGTGGTGGACATTTTAAACTTCATTTTATATGCTGTCGGAACACTGAAAATGGTTCCCAGTACACTTTCTGTTCTCTCGAAGCTCAGTCATTATTCAGGGCCCAGGAATGGGAGGCATAGCTTCTACCCTTGAGGAGCTGGAAAGCAAGGGGGTTGTGGGTCCCGGCAGGGTGGGCTCAGCCAGGGAAGGCCTCTCTGAGAGGGTGCTGGCTGCCTGGGGTACTTGCAGCCCCAGTAGCTGCCTCTCCTCTCTCTTCTGGCAGTGGAGGGGAATAGTGATGAGCTCGATGAACCCATCAGGGCCGTGTTTGCCGACGTGGCTTTCGTCCAGAAGCACAATCTGATGAGCCTGAATTCAATCAACTGGTCCCGGGTCCTCGTGCAAATCGCCCACCACTTCTTTGCTTACTTCCGATGTGCGCCATCCCTGGACACGGTGCCCCTGCGCCCTGTGGAGGTGATCGTGCCGACGGGGGCTGCTGGGAACCTGGCAGGTAAGGAGACTGGGAATGGGCTTTCAGGAAAGCACCTGTGGCCTCGTCCTTCCAGCTGCCCTTTGCTGCAACTGTGAGGAGCAAAAAGGCAGTGCCCCGGTTCTCAAGGGGTGGGGAACTGCACAGAATAAGCTCCTGGGAACCTTCCCCCTGACTTCCTGGGGGCACAGCCCAGGTTCTTGCTGCAGGTGGAGAAGGAGTGGCTGACCCCAGCATGTCCGGTGGCCTCACCTGTCCTTATCTGTGGCAGGAGTGTCCGTTCCGCAGAGGACAGAGAGACGAGGTCGAGGCCCAGCCGCCGTGGCCCAGGTGGCAGAGCCCTCTTCTGGCGTCCCCGCCGAGTGACGTTTGAATTGGAAGCTGTCTGTGGTCTGACCTTTAGCCTCGGCCAGCTGACTGCTGTGCGGGCCAGTGGCTCAACTGGCACAATCTGTTTCCACCTAGGACACACTCCCTGTCCACCAAGGAGGAAAGGGTGCTTGCCTGAGGGTGCTGGCCTTGCCCTACCATTTCTTAGCTGAGCAGCTGTGGGGTAGCCCCTCGGGAGTTCCTCATCCACAAAAGGAAGCCTGAATTGCCTCTCCCATCTCCCAGGGGTGCTGGGAGGAGCAAATAAGACTTTTCATGTGTATAAGAACTTTCTAAGGGTACAGTGCTACAGGCGGCATAGTGCTGAAATCATTTCTATAATAATAATTGACATTTGCTACCTGATCACTGTGTGTCAGGCACTGTTCAAAGTGCTTGCTGTGTACTCACTCATCAGATCCTCATGTGGACCTCTGAGTAGGGCTGTTCTTTTATTTCCATTTTGTAATGAGGAAACTGAGGCACAGAGAGGTTATTCGACTCACTGGTGGGAGGCAGAGACGGGACAGCGGCTCCTGCAGATGTGTCTGTCCCTGGCAGTATGCAGGACGGTGAGAATTCGCAGGGGTTGCGAAGCTTCCCAAATTCCACCAGCTGAGGCCTGGGGTAAAGAGGCGCAGGAGGTGAAACAAGGACCGCTCAGCCGAGCTCTCTGTGCTGGCTGCCCCCCATCCCCACCTGGTCGCCTTCCAGCGCCCAGTGCTGCCTTCTGTGGCCCAGGCCCACCACAGTGCCTGGCACAATATAAACCCGTGATCAGCATTGGCGTGGGCAGCACCTCACCCCACTCTACCAGGAGATCGGTTTCTGCGTTTCCTTGTCCTGTGGGGACATTGTGGCACTTTCAAGAAGATCCAGTGACATAAGAATGCTGAACATGCTTGGCAAAATTCATAGTGATTTTGGGGTGGCTGATGATCCCTAAAGTCTCTTAGCCCCTCTCCAGGACCCTCCTCAGCCACCTTACATGCAGGGCTCCATCTCTCCCAGAGTGAGGAATTGCTTGTTCCAAGTCACGAGAGCTAGTATCAGGGTGGCCCCTTGTTGCTCTGTCCTCCTATGTGCCTCTCCAAGAGATGCCGTAAGAAGCCAGTGGTTCTTGGGGGCCAAGGCGGGGCATGTGTTCCGGACTTAGAGGATGTTGTTCAAATCCTTTCTCTGCTACCAGCAGGTTTTTCACGGGTCACTTCACACTCCTGGAGCCTCTTTTCCCCTGCTGCAAATGGGGTATTTTAAGATGGGAAATACGTGCCAGCACCAGGCAGGGGGCAGTTCAGAGAATAGCCACAGACAGTGATGCTGTCTTCCCTCTCTCCTCCTCCTCCTCTCCCTCCTCCCCCTCTCCACCTCTCCTCCTCCTCCTTCCTTTTCTCCTCCTACTCTCCCTCTAACAGTTTTATTAAGCTATAACTCACACTGTACAGTTCACCCATTTAAAGTGCACAATTTCATGGTTTTGAGTATATTTACAGTTGTGCCACCATTGCCAAAGTCAATGTGAGAACATTCTCATCACACCTACAAGAAATCCCATGCCTGTCGGCAGTCACCCCTCACTCCCGCCCCTTCCAGCCCAAGCCAACTACTCATCTACATTTTAAACAACTTCACCAAGTGATTTAATGGATAAAATATAGCTAATTAAGTTACATTTTTCCTGCCCAGATTTCTGGTGGAGAGGGGTCAAAGCATCATTTTCAGGACCTTAGTGTAGCCGTGGGTTTTTAGACCTCCATTCTCGTCTGTCTTGAAGTGTCCCCATCCCCAACCCCACCTTGTTCCTCAAAGAGGAGTCACTCTGGGAAAGACTCTTTGAACCCTCCAAGCACTCTGAGTACTGCGCCCACAGTGTTTGATGGCAGGTAATCCTGGGTGTTAAAGGTGAGTTATGAATGCCTGCCCTTCCCAATGGGTTCCAGTATCCACTCTGCCACTTATAAGCTGTGCGACTGTCCCCTGAGCTCAGTGTCCCCTTCCGTAAAAGGATAAATAACGTTCTTTACCTATGGGTTGCTGTCCTTCCATCTATTAGATGAGATAGTGTGGGAATCTCCTGGCACTCTGACTGGTATAGCTGGTGCCTCTCCCTTGCTCCCTCCTTTGAGAAAGCAGTGATGTGCTATGGGTTCCTGGATCCCCTGCACTGGGCTTGGCACATTAGTAGAGCGTCAAGTGTTTGCCAAGTCAAACCATCAAGAACCAGGGTCTCATTGGAGAAAGGTGCTAGGCAAAGGCGGATCTCAATGGTGTGGTGTAAAAGGTATGAAAGGTGAGGAATAGTAAGAGCAGAGACTGGCACAGAAATGTCTGCAGAGCTGAACAAGAGCCACGTCCAACTCATCAGTGCCTGTCTTCACAGATATAACGCTCGCCATGTCAGCTCCTTCTACATCGTTATGTTCTTGTTCATGTTGCAACACCAGCACACTCTGTCTCAGCCCTTCAATATTATAATAGGATTATACATTTACATTTTGTCTTCCCCGATGGGTTCTAAGTTCCTTAAGTTCAGAGACTGTGACTTATGCATCTGTGTACCTAGGATAATGTTAGGCATTTAGGTGCCCTCTATTTTGTTTTTCTCTGTTTTTTTTATTTATTTATTTAAATTTGCGCTGTTTCCTGATTTTTGACATATCTACCTTTGGTAAGAAATTCTCCCTACTATGACTCTTGTCTCTGTAGCTGAAATGAATGAGTGCTAACTGCATATTTAATTGACTAACACAGGCTCTCCCACCAGAGGGAGATGTTATCCCACCGCATAAAGACCACTTCTGTATGATTGACAAGGCTTTGCCATAGCCCATTAATTTCATACCGTCTCAGCTAAAATTTGATTCCAGTACAACCAAAGAACAAAAACAGTTTTCTTTCTTCTCCATTTATGCCTTCTCAAACACTCTTCATTCTTTATGTGGCTCGGAGTTTCCAACCTATTAAATTTTCCTTCTTTCTGAAAAACTTTTACCTTCCTTGCAAGACAGGTCTAATAGCAACAAATTCCCTTGACTTTTGTCTAAGAAAATCTTTATTTCTCCTTTACTTTTAAAGGATAATTTCTCTGCATACTGAATTTTAGACTTTTTCTTCTGATTTCTTTCAAGATGTTTTTCTTTGTCTTTGATTTTATGCTGATTGAATGCGATGTGCCAGGTTAGAGTTTTTTTTATATTATTCCTGCTTGGTATTCTCAGAGCTTCATGGACCTATAGTTTGGTGTCTCTCAATTTGGGGAAAGTTTCAATCATTACTACATCAAATATTTCTACTCTTCTCCTGTGTCTTCTTCTGATAGCTCCATTATTGCACATGTTACACCTTTTGTAATTGCCCCCACAGTCTTTTTCTGTTCTGGGGCTCTCCCCCTCCCCCCACCATTCTTTTTTTCTCTTTTCTTTTCAGTTTGGGAAATTTCCATTCACATATCTTTAGCTCACTGATATTTCCTCCACCATGAGCCCATCAAAGGCATTCTTCATTTGTGTTACACTGGTTTTGGTTTCTGGCATTTCCTTTCTAGGCTTTCTTAGCGTTTTCATCTTTCTCTTTTCTACCCACCTGCTTTGCATTTTGTCTACTTCTTCTATTAGATCCATTCACAATTGATCATAGTTCTCTTAAGTTCCTAGCCTGATGATTCAGAAATCTCTGCCGTATCTGATTTTGGTTCTGCTGCTTGTTCTACCCCTTCAGATTGCCTTCTTTGCCTTTTAATGTGCCTTCTAGTGTTTTTGTCAAAAGCCGGGCATGCTGTATTGGGTAAAGGAACTGCAGTAAGTAGTCCTTAGTGTGATGATTTGTGTTTACCTGGCTAGGAGTTAGACTGTGTTTACTGTTTGCTGTAGATGTCGATGTCAGAGGATACAATTTCCTCTGATGTCCTCATTTTCTCTCATGTTGGCTTTTAAAGGGTAATTTCTCTGTGTACTGAATTTTAGACTTTTTCTTCTGATTTCTTTCAAGAGGTTTTTCTAGAGACTTCTTCTTAAACAGGGCCTGAGCCTTGTCATTCTATCCAGCTTTTACTAACCAGGAGTCTTGTTGGTTTGCGTAAGATGTGTGTGTTATGGGTAGAGGTGATGTGGGGAAGCCATCCATACTCCTGTGATCTCAGTTTCTTGGAGGGCCTGGGCCCCTGGGTTGTGACCTCGGCTTAGGTGAGATAGGAAGGCTGGAAGGGGCTAGAGCTGGGTATTTCCCTTCCCTGTGTAGCTTAAGCTTTGCTAAAACCCAGTTGGTTAGGTGCTGGTTATATCATTTCCCTTGAGGGCAGGACATTTTTAAATTTTCTTTTAACTGATATAATATCCCAAAAAGGGATGGGCACCATTGCTGGAAGTACTGCAATACCAGAATGATGCATGGAATGGGTGGAGCAAGCTCGTTTTCCAACTCCCTCTTCCAAAAATCAACTTAATATACCGTCCTCAGATAGAGAACATATCAGATATTAAACTGATAAGAACAGATACTATCCTTGATCTTAGCCAAAAAGCTGAGAAGCGATGGGGCAGGACATTTTAAAAGGGTACAGAACGCTCTTGGCATATTTGAAAATGATTGTTTTCCCCTCTGCCTGCCAAAAACATGAGGGGGTCCTTCTCTGATCTCCACAGTGGTATTTGGTGGGACTTCTGGAGGTAAAATTGGAGGACCCCTTAGGCTGGGCCTTTGGGTGTTTTTATCCCTCCAGGTGGTCTCAGGCAATTAGACAGCTACCCTTTAAGTGCTCCTTCCAGATGCTGTGGTAGCTACAATTTTCTGGGCAGTGGTTGCCCTGTGAACTCAGTTCTCTGGTGGATCTAAAAAGAGTTTTGATTTTCAGTTTTTCCAGCTTTTCTCATTACCTAATCTACAGTTTATCTCTGTGGATCTGCATATTCTGGACATTTCGTATAAATGGAATCATAACTATGGTCTTTTAAGAGAGGCTTCTTTCGCCCAGCATCATGTTTTCAAGGTTCATCTGTGATGAAGCACTTATCAGTATTTCATTCTTTTTCACTGCTGAATAATATTCCATTGTATTTATATATCACATTTGGATTATCCATTTATCAGTTGCTGGACATTTGGGTTATTTCCATTTTGGGTTATTATGAACAATGCTGCTATGAACATGTGTGTACCAATTTTGTGTAGACATGTTTTCATTTCTACACAAGTGGAATTACTGGGGCAAATAGTAACTCTATGCTGAAATTTTTGAGGAAACTGCCAGCTATTTTTCAAAGTGGCTGCACCATCTCACACCCTCACCAGCAGTGTGGAAGGTTCCAGAGTCTCCACAGCCTCACCAACACTTATTACCTTTCGTATATAGCCATCGTAGTGGGTGTGAAGGGGTGTCTAATTGTGGCTTTGATTTGAGTTTCCCTGATGATTAATGACATTGAACATCATTTCATGTGCCTGTTGGCCATTTGTATATCTTCTTTGGAGAGATGTCTATTTAAAACCTCAACGCATTTTTAAATTGGGTTATTTCTGTTTTATTGTTGAGCGGTAAAAGTTCTTGTTATATTATAGATACAAGTCCCTTATTAGTTGTCTAGTTTACAAATATTTTTTCCTGTTCTGTGAATTGTCTTTTCATTTTCTTAACAGTGTCCTTTGAAGCACAAAAGCTTCAAAAGTCAAAAGCTTTTAAATTTCAATGGAGTCCGTGTCATCTGTTTTTCCTTTTGTGGCTTGTGCTTTGGGTGCCCCATGGAAGAAACCATGGCTCTCCTCTTCTCTTGCCCTTAGCCGGGTGCATTGCACAGAGCATGGGCCTGCCCATTCGCCTGGTGGCGGCCGTGAACTGCAATGACATCATCTGCAGGACCATCCAGCATGGGGACTTCTCTGTGTCTGAGGCTGTCCAGCCAACCTTGGCATCGGCCATGGACATCCAGGTGGGGTCAGTGGGGAGGTGTCCAGGTCGGGCCCAGGTGTGGGGTAAGGCATGGCTGGCCCAGGGCTGACACCAGCATGGACCCAGGACCCTGCCTCTCTGCTCAGGTACCCTACAACATGGAGAGGATCTTCTGGCTGCTCAGTGGCTCTGATGGCCAGGTGACCAGGAGGCTCATGGAGCAGTTTGAAAGAACCCAAAGTCTGAGTCTGCCCAAGGAACTGCA
The DNA here is from genome assembly GCA_004026745.1 of Myrmecophaga tridactyla. Taxonomy (NCBI): domain Eukaryota; kingdom Metazoa; phylum Chordata; class Mammalia; order Pilosa; family Myrmecophagidae; genus Myrmecophaga; species Myrmecophaga tridactyla. The sequence continues at coordinate 12,468 of PVIY010029237.1, forward strand.
TGGCAAGGTCAGTCCCTACCTACACCCCAGTGGAAAGGAAAGGATGCCACCATGAAACCAGACTTTGTGTTTGAAAGTCTGGTCGAGATGTGCTCTCCTTTTCCCTGAGCACCTGCCTACCGGCCTGTTAAATGAATTAATATATGAATGAGGAGAGGCAGAAGAGAGCCTTGATGTAGAGTCTGATGGGACTTGCCTCTAAGCCAGCTATGAGACCTTGTTCAAGTTTCCTAACTCAATGCACCTATTTCCTCATCTGAAAAATGGGGATGTTAAGAATGCCTAGGGTTGTTGTTAGATGTAAGTCAAGTGATCCCTGTGAAGCATTTTGCATACTTCCTGGCAATATGCATTAGCGATGATTATTTTTCTTTATTGTTGTAGTTAAATTCCAACCATAAGAAGCCACTTTGTCCATCTTTATGAGCTGAGATCATTGTATCTGTTCAGTTTTTTTTTCCCTTTAGAATAAGAGAAATCTAGCAATCTATTGAGAAGGATTGCTTTTATTTTAATGCAGTGTGTTGATGATCACTTATTTTACGTAAAAAAATAATATAATTTATTATGTTGAAGTTGTCTTTAATTTTCTCTACCGCATTCCCACCAGGTGGCCTCCAGTGGGCATGCCTAACTGCCTCACACCAACTCTGATCATTAACAGATTATTCGTGTTGACCTAGAATCTGCTCCTTCTAGCTTGCATACTGGTTTGCAGTCTGATTTTACTTAAGTACTTTTCCCCTGTTTGAAGAGAATTTTCATTTACTCACTTTATCTTCCTGGTCCCTTTTGCTATTCCTTCCATGGGACATAATGTTGCATGGCAGTGTCCTTGTCCTAGTGTGTTTCCCAGAACTGTGCTTAGCCCATGCAGACTGGGGTGGAATTTCCTTCAATCTTCTGAAATCCATTCTTCTTTTGAAGCAATCAAGGCTCAAATTACTTGATGAATGTGATGAATGGTTTGTTTTGCCATCCACATATCACCTCCCAGCATAAATGAGGTGCTCCGTAAAGACAGGTGTCCTATTCCTGGCTTCTTCATTCTCTCCCTGGCTATAAGTACAAGAGACACTCCATCTGCTGGAATATTAGCTGCCTTCCAGAGAGTACATCTGGCTTGTATATTTTATAAACCAGTGTTTCTAGAGTCTGGGAATAGTAGGGCCATCTCCATTGGTAGAAGTGATCCAGGAAAGATGTTTCCATTGAGGGAAGTCATTCATATTCACTTTTTCACTCGTTCTCTTCATATACTCTACTATGGGCCAGGAACTGGGCCCAGTGCTGGAGATATGAAGATAGATAAAATACAGTTGTTGTCTTTGGGAACCCTAGTTGGGGAAATAGCTATATAAACAACCTGTAACAGCATAGGGTCTCTGATGTAGGTGAGTACATGTGGGGTGTTTGGCCCAATATAAAGATGCAGTAAATTTCCAGAGAACTATAAAATAATCCACCATCCTCAGGAAGCTCAGAGAAGGGCATTCCTGCCTACAGGAGGTACCCAGTGAGCTGAGTGGAAACTGATAAAGGGGCTTTTACAACCCCAGAAAAGGGGTAGGCCAATGAAGAACCAGAAATGTTTGCCTTCAACCAGCCAGGCTTTGTCAGGTTCTAATTTGCTGATTCTTAAGCCAAATCCTACCTAAATTTATTGACCTAAAATTCAAATGTATCCTTCCTCCAAGTTGAGTGCATCAACTTAAAACTCGGAAACCAGATATGATTCTTAAGAGATTATAGCCTAAGGAATTTGGCCTCCAAAAAGAGGTAGTGCCTCTGTTCCCAGGCTTCTGGAGAACAACCTCTACATCCTTGGCATTTCCATGATAGAAATGTCTTTTGAATTCATGACGGGCCTTCAGGACCACACCTGATCATTTATGCTAATGAGATGACTCAGGGTGGGGCTGGCCTCCCCAGGTGGTCTTAGAGCGGGTACTGGCCATGCCAGAAAGACCAGCCCTGTGGGGAGAGCCTGAACTCTGACATCTGGTCTCAGCTTGGAAGAGGGGCCTGAAGATCGGATTCAACCACATGCACCCAGATCAATCAATCTTGCCTATGCAGTGGGTCCCCAATAAAAACTCTGGACACGGAAGTTCCAGCGACCATCCCTGATTGTCAGGTATATGTCAGTTTGCTGGGACAGTCAAGTGTCCTGACCCCACAGGGAGTGGACACAAGGAGCTTCCCATTTGGGGCCTCTCCCAGACCTCACCCTATACCTCTCTTCTTTTAGCTGCTGCTTTTCTATGCCTTTTTGCTTAGTATAATCAAACTGTAATAAATAGAGCAGTTTTCCTCAGTTCGTTGAGTTCTTCTGGAAAATTACAGAAACTGAGGGGTTGGCAGGAACCCCAAAATTTGTGGCTGGTGTCTTAAGTGAAGTGCAGCCTTGAGAGTGTGCCTCTCCTCTGTGGTCTCACCCAACCCAGCTTCATCGGAGTCAGCATTGCATTGTAGTTGATGCTGAAGTTGTTTGCAGAGGTTTAAACCTTCACAAAGGTAGGAATCAGCATTTTCTCTGAGCTGAATCTGAATGCAGCTGAGCATCCATTCCCTTCGAATGCCTACTGTTTATCTGGTTGGGAGGCATGAGGTAGGCTTTCAGCCACCACCCTCTCCTAAGCCCTGTTCGCATCTCTGGGGGCTGGGTCCCATCAGCTTTCAGAGGCAGTGACGTCTGAGTCAGTGTCGGATGAGGCCATCACCCAGACCATGATCCGCTGCTGGGAAGAGAACCAATACTTGCTGTGCCCCCACTCAGCCGTGGCTGTGAGCCACCATTACCAGCAGATGGATTTGCAGCAACCCAGGTACAATTCCCGGGGGACTGACTGTCAGGGGTCCGAAGGAGAGGAGACAGGCATGTTGAGAAATGGCTTTAATGCAGCATCATAAGTGCCATGTAGAACCATGTGCCCTGAGCACCGCAGGACCAGCAGGCCCGTGGTAGAGGTGACAGGGAGAGCCTCTGGGGGGTGGGGGGTGGGCTTGGCCTGCAGTGAGGAGGAGCATAGGGACTGGCAGTTATTGTAGAGACAATCTCAAAGTACCCATCCTCTGTCTGCCTCTCCTCTGTACCCACTGTCCCCTGTTCCTCGTCGTCCTCCCTCCTTTACATCCTTCCTATACCTCATTCCTCCATCTAGCCTCCTGCCCACCCTCCCCAACTCACTCCACCATACTGCCCGGTGCTGCCTGGCTCCTGCCTCTGCAGCCAAGTTCTCAGAAGCTGTGCAGGCAGCCGGGCTGCCTCTGGAGGTTCCCACAGAGATCCTGGCCCTGGAGCACAAGGAGACACGCTGCACTCCTATGCAGAGAGGTGACAACTGGACGCTCATGCTTCGCCAAACCATTGAGGCCCTGAGCTGGCAGTGGAGGGAGCATGCCAGCATCCCCTCCTAGGCCACGGCACTCAGGAAGGTGTGCCTCTGCATCTGCCCTGTATACCCTCTCCCAGAAGGAGCTGGTGTGGGAAGCCCACAGGAGGCTACTCAGCCAGGTCTGGGGCATGCTCCCCATCTGGGTCAGCTGGCTTTGCTCCATTCCCTCACTGCTCTGTGCTCCAACCATGCTGAGCTTTGAGGCTGGGTTGGGAATGTGGATGATTGCTGGAAGTGCCTCCCCACTGTTCCTGTGAAAGCTGCAGGACCTGCCAGTGTAGAGCCTGGAGCAGCTGGTCTACCTGGGCTCCGGGGATTTGGGCCCAGCCCCTAAAATTGTGAAGGTGGTCACCATTCACTGACTTAGCACAGGCCCAGGACTCACAGTCTCAGCCTTAGTTTAACTGCCCCCCCCATCCAGACCCAAAGGTCTTGGCCCACCTTATTGGAGGTTTCTACTGTGTTAATACTGGGAATAAATATTGGGAATCCTTGGAATAAAAGTGTTTGCCAAGTGTGATGGTGGTTCTGCAAGTCTGTGAGCAGTTTCCTTCCTAACGGTCTCCTTCCCAAAAATCTGAGCCTTGTGGCCCTTAAAAACATACCCCCTCTGCTGGTTTGAAACTCTTATATACGCCAGAAAAGTAATGCTCTTTTAATCCAATCTTGTGTGTGTGTGCAGATTTATTGTGGGTTGGGCCTTTGGAATAGATTGTTTCCATGGAGATGTGGCCCTGACCATTCAAGGTGGATCTTAATTCTGGAGTCCTTAAAAGAGCTTACGGAGAGAGAGAGAGCTCAGAGCCGACACAGAGAACAGATCCCTAGCTAGACACAGAGCTTGGAGATGCTGAGAAAGCCATTTGAAACCAGAACCCATGACAGAAGGACAGCAGATGTCACTACGTACCTTCACACGTGACCGAGAGACCCCAGACTCGATCGACATTTCTTGAGTGAAGTCCCCTTTGTTGGTGCCTTAATTTGGACATTTTTACAGCCTTAGAATTGTAACTTGTAACTTAATAAATCCCCTTTATAAAAGCCAATCCATTTCTGGCATATTGCTTTCAGGCAGCTTTAGCAGACCCAATCACCCCTTTTTGAAATACCTGCAAGGCCAGCTGTAGCATTCATGTATGGTTGTATGGCTTTCTTATATGTACCAGGGCTCTGGACAGAAAACCCTGTGATGGCAGCAGGGTGGTCTTAGGCTTGAAGCAGAGCCTTGCAGGGGGGTGATGAGTGAGGGAACTAAGGCACACTTAGGAAAAGCACTTCTGCACTTCAGTAAAAACTCATGGTTGGGAGAAACAGAAAGAAAATAATAGACTCCTCCAGTATAACACTCACAAAAAATGATAAAGTGCTAAACAAACACATATAAAGTATAGAAATAGACTGTGACAGTGGGTAAATAACTTGAAGTATAGAAGATTCAAATAAGATTGGAAAATCACTAAGGAAAAGACTAATAAATATGACATTTCAAAATGTCTTAACTGGAAAGGACTACATAGAGAATGTTAAAGCAAGGAACAATGTAGAAAAAAAGCATTTGTGGCTCACACACAAAGGTTAATAGGAAAACTTTAAAGATCCCTCCCAAATCCATAAAGCCAACAAGTCAAGGAAAAGGGGGATTGGGTCATTCACAGGCAGTTATGAAATGTGCTACGTAGTAATGGAGGGGAGAAGCATGTGAGATGAGATAACACTTTAAAAATCAAACCAGGAAAATATTTAAAGATTCATAACATCAAGTGTTTATAAGGATGCAAGAGAAAAATTCTCCCATCAGTGGTGGAATTGTAACCTGGACTACAGTTTGGTTGTATCCACTAATATTTTCAACATGAATTTCCTGATGTCCAGTGATGGCCTCGGGAACTGTTTACACACATGTAAAGCAGCATGTAAAAGATGCAATGGCCAAAACCTTGGAACAAATGTCTGTCAGTCAAAAAGTGTTAAACTGGGTGCGCCCATACTCTGAAATAATCTGCAGTTGACTAAATGAACAAGGTTGATCCCTATGTATTGACAAAAATATCTCTAAGGCAAAGCTTTCTTTTTTTAAAAAAAAAGGCAAGTTTTAGAATAATATCTATAGTATAATGTTATTCATATACATTTTGTTAAAATATAAAACAAAATTATCTATATACATACACACATATATAGGTGAACATAGAAGAAGGTCCAGCTGGTTGGAACACCAGATAATAGCTATTCCCTCTGGCATGGGAACAGGAGTTGGGTGAGGGGTCAAGTGAAGATTTTCTCATTATTTATATTGTTTGCGTCTTTTGCAAGGAACTAAATTTGTGGAACTGTTATTTTAATGATGAATTTTCTTTAAAAGCAGATGATTTAAAGTAAAAACATGGGGCTTGAAGACATGGCTCTAAAGAACAAATCCATGATTTTGAACCTGAGATTTCCCTTCTGGAAAATGGGCAATACAGGACTTACTCCCACAGCTACTGTGAGGAGTCATGAAATGATGCAAACCACATCCAAATGAACTCCTCAGAGAGCTTGGGTTGGGTCTGATATGCAGACTCTTAGCTGAAGCTCTGTGAACCTTACAGAAATTGACCTCCAGGAGCAAGTGGGGAGCTGCAGAGGGAAAGGAGGCTTGCTTAGGGCCGCCTACCTGATAAATGGTGGAACTGAGGTCCTTCAACTCTGCGGCCACAGGGAGAAGACAGCAGTGAAGAGACGAAGTCTTTTCCTTGGCAAACCCGCCAGCAATCTGACAAATCCTCAAAGTCTCCTCCTGAGCCGGCTCTCCCAGGGAACAATTCTGGGTTTTGGAGGGGAAGGTTTGTGTGTTTTTGCCTGAAATGGAGAATTCATTTTCTATGTGGATTTGGATTTGGTACAGGTACCCAGAGAACTTAGGGCCCACAGCCTGCTTGAAATAAACAGAATAAACTGCTGCTAGTGGAATCAGTAATATTTTCCTCCAGTCCCTTCTTGCTTATCCTGTGGGCCTCTCACCACCTGAGGGCGCTCCGCTCTAGGGGCCTAGTTATCTGTGCAGACCACGTTTTGGTGGCTGTGGCCACACAAGGTAAAGTTCCCCAGACCTGAGATTTGTTTTATTTTTATTTGTTTTAACAGACTGTTATTTGGGCAAATAAAGTGTTTTTTGTTGTTGTATTCATTTGATTTGGGTATAATCTAGTCCATACTCAATCACCAGAGCACATTTCCACCTTTACTAGATGTTGCATTGCCCATTCTATGAATTTCTCAAATTTCTTTTTAGAAAACAATGATGAGGAGGAACTAAATGTATCTTCTTTGCACAGCCTACCTACCTTCAGCCAAAGCAGGGCTAAGCACTGCTACCAGCTGCACTGTGAAGATTCCCTGCCCTGCGGGGCAGCTACCCCATAACCCCGGACTGCAGAATGAGGAGAGATGCAGCTACATGTGAGCTCCAGGCCCTGGGCAACTGGTTGCCAAAGAAAACACCTTGGAGGACTGATGTTCCTGCTGACCTCAAAGCATCCAAAATCATTGGCTTGGCCAGAAGACTGGATGTGAGAGGGGTTTGGCCAGAGCTAAGGCTAAGAAGGGCCCAGAGTCTCTACCCTGGCTCTTCTCTCACTGGTTACCAAAGTTGACTTGACCCTGGAGAAAGTGGAACCATCCAGGCAGGACTTGTTGGGGCATGAACCAAGACAGTACCATCTAGGATGGAGAGAAACAGAAAGCTTCCAGAGGTAGCTTTTAGGAATTTGATTCAATAGGTTCCAGTGACCAGACATGGGACATGCATTAGAAAGATGTATCTGCCAAGGATGTGTGGACATGAAACAAAGCACGTCCTCAGGGCTCGCCTGATGAGAATTTAATAACTGAACTGTTTGCAAAATGGGGTTAGAGTAAAGAGGGACAACAAAGTATGTGAGATGCCTGGGGACTGGCAACTGCAGGAAGCCGTTGAAGCCTATGAGTCTGAAAGGGCAGCATGGGAGATGGCTAGACTAGCGCAGCAAGAGCTGGAACTGTGGGATGTGGAACGGCCACCCAAAAGGACCTCTCCCTGGTCAGGCAGGGTGGGAGAATGCCAAATAACACCCCTGCCTCTCTCTCCTACCATTGGTTGAATAGGAAAGAAGAGGCCAGCCTTTCTGGGCCCAGAGCAGGGCAGGGAAGTTTGGAGAAGGGATGTAGGGGTGGACAAATGGAGAAAAACTAGGTCAATGGGGAGTCCTTTCATTTCACGTGAAAGAAATTGATACACTGCTTTAGGTAAAAAATAACATTAGCAGAGGAGTTTATTGGGAACTGGGGAAAGAGGTGGATCCAAGGCCTTACAAGAATGTCATCAGTACTTCTCCTTATCTGAGCAACTCTTTCTTCTCCTCGAAAGCCAGCTTTCTTCTTCAAGGCTTCTCCAAATGGCAGAGCCTGACCAAGGTTACCTCTGGGGTCACACCCTGGGAACTTGCATTCTGGACAAATGCAGGGAGTCCCCTTCTCCTACTCAGAATAGTCCTGGCTTGGGTGTCCTGCAGTGGTGTGCTGATTCAGCTGGCACCAGCCCCCACCTCAGCATCCAGGGGCCTCAGCTTACCAGCTTGGCACTGGTCTTGGTGAGAGTATTGACACCAATTATATGACCCACCCTTTTTATTTTAGGCCTAAGGCAGTCTGCATGGGTTTCCTTCACCTGCAACTCCAGGATTCCACATTATGTTGGTTTTTCTCTAGAGAAGGCCACATCCTGACCCAAGGACCTGTGAATCCAGGGACTCACAGGGAAAAAGGGACTTTGTAGATGTGGTAAACTTCAGATTCTAGAGATGAGGAGCCTATCTTGATAATCTGGATGGATCCAAGGGTATTTCAAGGGTCCTAAAGAGGGAAATAAGGGGGTAAGAGGGACAGATGAGGAGATGTGACAAAGCAGAGATCAGAATGATGTGATTTCTGGCTGCGGACTGCAAACCAAGAGGTGTGGACATTCTAGAAGTCTCTAGAAGCTTGGAAAGCCAAGGAAACTGGCCTCCATAAGGAACACAGCCCTTCTGACAACTTGGTCTAAGCCCTGTGAGACCACTTTGGACTCTCTTCTAGGACTGTAAGATAATCAATCTGTGTTCCTTTAACCTATGAAGTTTGTGTCTTTTGTTACAGCAAAAATAGGAAATGGATGTACCTCTTCATAACATCCAGGAAACTGCAGCCCTGTGCCTGGACCAGACTGTTCTCAGCATCAGGAATGTGAGCTGATAACCGAGGAATGAGTCCATGAGAGAGTTAGAAGAACCACAGAGGGGCCTGTAGTGATGCAACCTAAAAGGCCCAAGTGAGTTTGCATGAAGTGCTGGAGGTTTCCAGCCCATGCGAGTAACAGTGGGCTAGGAGTGACCAGGAGAGCTTCCCAGAAGGAAGCCACCACCCTACACAATGGGTGGGTCATCTGCAACTGTGCCCCGGTGGTCCAGATCCACCCTCACAAGACCTGCTGCCCACTCCAATATGTGCCCCAACTGCATTGATTCTCTTCTGGATCCCCTAGAAAAACCAGCTTTGAGTGAGTCAGCCAAACGATAGCTATGTCTAGCCTTTAATATGTGCATTTGTCAACACATTGGTGGTACAGTGGGCAGTCACTTACCTGAAGGGTGGTAATCAGAGATGTTAGGTTCAGGTGATATTTCAGGGTAGAGATTCTGGGATGCAGATTTCACCCCAGTTTGAATGAAGATGTTTTCACTGGCCTATTTTTCTATCCTTTCTGCTGCTCCCATGTAGCAGAACACCATCATTGCAGGTTGAAGACAATACAAATGAAATGTGTTCTTCTACAATTAAACTAGTGACCACGGTATAAATATTCCCACCATAATCTATTTCAAGCTATCACTGTTATGTTGATGAACAGGGAATTGGAAAAAGAAGCACACTTTTGGTTCTAGCAAGGCTGCTAGGAGCTGGCTCCCACACACCACTGCTTGCCTCCACCTTTCAACTTCACCTACTAGTGGGGAGAAGGGACACACCAACAGTAGCATGGTTGGAATGTTGAAATATTATTAAAAGCTAGTGCTCAAGGAGCCCTTACAAATGATCAGGCACTGTTCTAATGGCTTTCCACTTAAGAAATTTAATCCTCACAGCAACCTCACATGATAGGTAGAAACGAGGAGACTGAGGCATGGATGAGATAACCAGTCCAAGGCTACAAAGCTAGTATTAGGAGATCTGGACTATGAGTGACCCTTAGGTTCAGTGTCCACACTCTTAAACACTACCTTAAAGTATTTCCCTAAATCTGTACCATCCAAAGGAGCAGCCACATATGGTTTTGAAATTTAAATTAATTGAAGTTAAATTAAAAATTCACCTCCTCAGTCACACTATCTCCATTTCAAGAGCTCAGTAGTCACAAGTGGCTAGTGAATAACCTAGATAGAAAGGAATTTACCACGATGACAGAAAGTTATATCAAGAGAGCACTGCTCTCAATAGATGGGCAGAAAGAAACCTAGCCTATTTGCTTGGAAATACATGGAATTTAGTGGGCTTTGTTGACTTCTGTAACATAAAAGTTCCAAATAAACATTTTCACATCCTTTTTTCTGTTATTCATTCATCCATTTATTCAACATACATTTACTGAGCACCTACTATATGCTAGGACCTGTACCAGGTTCTCATATAGAAAGATGAGTAAAAGGACACCCAGTCCTTGCCCTCCAGGAGCCCAGAGTCTGGGGGAGTAAGCAGACCAGAAAAGAAACAATTACAATGCTATGGAAATCATGTCCTGATGAGGGAATTTATGGTGACATGAGAGACACATTCAGGGCAGCCTGCTTATCCCAGTGTATTCAGGGATGGATTCACAGAAGAGGTGATTCTCAAATTGGGTATTTAAAGAAGAACAGGAGTCAGCCAAAGAGAGGTGCTGGGGATTGTAGGTCATTTGGGGATCCAGGGTTCTTCTGTAGTTGCAGATGCAAGAGGGATTGGGAATTGACTAGACAGGGGAAGTCAGGTTTCCATCATTATAATTGGGATGGCATATGAAGGAGGAATAGACATGGGCAGGGTAGAGAAAGGAAAGAGACAGCTTCATTTTGGCATAATGAGTTTGATTTGGTTGCAGAAGGTGCGAGGGTGTATAGGCATGGAGCTCAAAAGCAAGGTTGGGAAGACAGATCTGAGAATCAGCAGTATGAAGGTAATCATTAAATATATGGCCTGACCAAATTCATCCAGTGAGTGTATGTCGTGAGATGAGAGTAAACCCAAGGACAAAACCAACTCCAGGAGACAGAGTCAGTGGATTATAGCAACAGTGTGATGTCACTAAGACAAGGACTGGGACTGTCACTTATGGCAAGCTGCATTCTATGTCAGTCAGAGCCAGCCTAGTGGCAGAGCAGGAATGGGAGACAGTCTGCCGTGGATTCAGAAAGAAATGGAAAGTGACCAAAAGCAGATTATATCTAAGAGAATCTTAAAACTACTGGGCTGTGAGAATTATGATCAGAGTCCCAGAAAGTTTATTTACTGCCTTGAAAAGTTGGTGGATAAACAAACATCACGTATCCAGGATGGAGAAGGAATGACAGGTGGAGCAAGGGTGTGAAGACATAGGAGGGGAAGGGGTCCAGGGCACAAATGGAGGCATGGAGCTCCCATTCCACCAGTCCTGGATGGAAGGGAGGAAGAATGAACACTGATGCAGATACATGCATGTGAATGTGGGAAGAGGAAATAGACGGCATTCTATCTTCTGGCCTCCATCTGCCCCATGAAGTTGGAGAGAGGTTCTGCTAAAAACAGAAGGCTCATAAGTAGAAAGGAAGGAATGAAATGGCCATTAGGATAAAGGGGGAAAGGGCTCACTTAGGAGCACATAAGAAGTGTTTCTCGGCTGCACTAATGGTCCAGATGAAGTTGGAGGATGTTGAGGCATCTGTGTTCAGAGGTACTGTTTTTCTTGTCTGTGCACAAGATCTTTAGGTGCAACAGGGTAAAAAGCAAGCCATTGAATCAATCCAGAATTGAGAATCTACCAAGCAAGAGGGGACAATGGGCAAGAAGGAAGGAGGATTGAGGGAAAGAAAAGGGTTAAAGTCAAGAATTGGCTTCTCAGGAATGAAGACACTAGAGTGGTGAAGAAAACAGGGAGAGAGGTTAAAAGGTAGGTGGCAATGACCAGAAAGTAGAAAGTATTTAAGATGACAGACATGGAGAAATTATGGTGATGACTGTGTCTAGGTGTGGCCAGGGGAGGGTGTTATGTACACAGAGAAAAGGGAAAGACATCTGGAATTGAGGAAGTCAAGAATCTATGATTATTGTATAGATGGAATTTGAACCCACCAAGTTGATGGGAGAAAAATCATTAATGCAAGTTATGACCAAGGAATTGGCAGATGACAGTGACCGAAAAGGGAAGAGTGTTTGGGGAGAGGATTTTTATGTGGGTACAGAGTTGCAGTTGGAAGTGCCAGTTCAGACCCTAGGAGAATGTCAATGCTGTCTCTGACCCTTCTAGGCTTGGAAGAACTGGAAGACTTCCTATGAAATTAAAAAGAAGGGAAGGTCCTCAAAGGTGTGTGTAAAGAGGTGGCACATTTGCAGAGCTTCCAGACACTGGACAGGTTCCTGAGGGAGGCCATGGTTCACTGTGAGGATGAAAAGGTGGGATAGAGCTCACACCTTAGGCAAAGATGGAAAATATGGGGCCAGGTCGAATCACCTGCCTGCAAGGTTTCACATAGAGCTCTGGGGCCAAGGGAGGCCCCAGGTGTTCTGGAAGTCTTCATCACACCCCCAAATGGAAGACGTTGCTCCAGTATCCCCCAACACATTGGTGAGAATTTTGAGGTCCCAGAAGATAACAGGATAACAGGACAACTGGTTTGGTTGGTTCCCAGGACCTGCACTTCTTCGGTGGAAATCACAGCAGCCATGCAGGAGATGGGGATACATGGGGCACGCCTCTGAAGAGAACCTAACCAAGGTGTACAGGGCCCCAATTAGAGGGTCTCCCTGATGAGAACAGCAGATGTCAAAGGGATAGACAGAGAAATAAATCAAACAAGTATTCAGTGCTAAGAGTATAGCATCTTTGGAGACCATTGATAAAGGCTAAGCTGGTAACGACTGCCCAGGTACATGTGACTATATAAAATTCCCAAAGTTCTGCTGAACCTGTGGTCATCCTCTATGTGTGTGTTCTGGTTTGCTAGCTTCTGGAATGCAACACACCAGAGACGGATTGGCTTTTAATAAAAGGGGATTTATTTTGTTAGTTCTTCAGAGGAAAGGCAGCTAACTTTCCACTGAGGTTCTTTCTTACGTGGAAGGCACAGGATGGTCTCTGCTGGTCTTCTCTCCAGGCCCCTGGGTTCCAACAGCTTTCCCCGGGGTGACTTCCTTCTGCATCTCCAAAGGCCTGGGCTGAGCTGCAAGTGCTGAGATGAGGAATGCCGAGCTGCTTAGGCTGTGCTAAGTTGCGGTCTCTCATTTAAGCACCAGCCAATTAAGTCAAACGTCACTCATTGCAGCAGACATGCCTCCTAGCCGACTGCAGATGTAATTAGCAACAGATGAGGTTCACGTACTGTTGGCTCATGTCCGCAGCAACAAGACTAGGTATGCTCACCTGGCCAAGTTGACAACTGAATCTAACTACCACAGTGTGTTTCTGAGATTCTCTCTCAGGTTAACCGTTTGAAGACTTCTTAATTCAATGAGAGCAATGGCCAGAAAAATCTCAGCTGTTGTCCAAGTAACCCTATATCATAGGAAACCACAGGGCTTGACAGTGAGGGTGAGGTAGAGAGACATTTCCTCTCTTATTCTAGAAATACTTCTAGAAGTTTCCTTGGATCCCAGACTTTGAAATGGGGCCTCTGTTGGTTTGGGCTAAGCCCCCACCTATTTCGGCATATGCTTCATTCTGAAGAGGTTCTATGAGGAGACCTAAGTGTCCCAAGCACAGCCCCTTCTTTATAACTACACACTAAGTTGAGAAATTTGGATATCACCCATCCTAGTCCACCAAATCCCAAATATTCAAGGCCATGGGTGAGACAGGGAGGCAGAGAGGGAAGACAAGCAGCCCCAGAAATGGGTGAGGGGTAACCTGAATCTCAAGTCTCCTGTATCCTTCAGCTCATATGTCTTCTCTACAATCCTCTCCTACCCCTACCCACCACAGACACATGCCTACCTCCATAAGTCTCTCTCTATATATACAGTTTACCATCACATTTATTATACTGTTCTTTAATTTTTTATTTGCATGTTGCCTCCCTAATTACCTTGGTAGTTCCTCTAACCTCAGGGTTGAGCACCAATAAATATTTATATGGTGGGCTGGTCTGGATTGAATTGAATTGAACCAAAATGACACAGCAGAATTCAGGGCAGTACATTCACAAAGCAAGATGTCCCAACTTCCTTATTAACTTCCTCCCCACCCTCAGAGTCGATCTCCGTCCCCAGGCTTGTTGAGCACTCCCTACTCCCAGCCTGCCCAAGGCAGGTCCTCATGGCTTCTTATGGAACAGGGATGAGGCTGGCTCTTTGCTGGGCTCAGCCAGGACCTGCTTAGGCTCGTTGCTCAGGGAAGCCTCATGCATTTTGTTGTACATGTACTTGTTCTGGCAGAACATGCACAGATCCATCTCTGCCTGCACCTGCATGGCTATGGGACACAGATATATACAGACAATGATGACAAGCTCCCAGGACATGCTGGTCACTGACTGTCCTTGGCACTTTGCAAAGAGCTGACCATAGGATGAATGACCCCAGTCACCAAGATTCAACCTTCTCCCCCTCCCCACACACCCACACAGATACACTCATGCATATACACGATCACCCAGTCAGTAGGAGCCTAATATGGTGGCAGGGGCCTGGTTTGTTGTGGAGCAGGAGTCAGACCCTTGAGAGAAGCTTGAGAGATTGTTCAGAGAATGTGTGTCCTTGGGAATCACCAAGCAGAGACCTGGTAGATTTCTGGCTCCCACACTTATGGGCTGTGGGACCTTTAAGCAGGTGACTTAATCACTTCAACCCTCCATCTTCTCACCCACAAAATGTGTGCCATTCCTTCAAACTTTATGGGGCATTGTGAAGATGAAAGTATTGGGACACACAGAAAGCCCTCGTTCTCCCATCCCATCTTGAATCCATTCATTCAACAAATATCTGTTGAGGGCCAGGCATCATTCAAGGGGCTAGAGATAGAGGAGGGAATGAGACAGAGAAAGCCTCCACTTTTGATGTGTTTAATATGTTAGACATAAAGTCAGGCATCTCCACTTTTCTGGTCCTCACTCAGTCTTCACAACAGTTTTGAGGGGCTAGTATATTATTTCCATTTTATACATGGGGATCCTCGGGATCAGAGCAGTAAAAGGACATATCTGATGTCAAACTAATCCTAAATGGGGGAACCAAGATTCTATGGCATAGTTTCAGACACCAAGTCTGTCCTCTTTACCTACACTGCTCAGACTGAGAACAACCCGATCACTCTCAAATAAAGTAGCCCTTAGAAGCACAAAAGAAATGTGCAGTTGTTGAAAACAAACCATATGCCAGGTATTGTTCCAAGTGCTTTGTAATATTAACTCATTGGGTCTGCACCACAACCCCATGGATTTGGAACTATCACTTCCCCATATTTTATGCATAAGAAGACTGGAGTCCATAACGTTCAATATTTGGGAAGTCACACAGTTAGAAAGGGGCAGAGCTATAATCAAGCCCAGCAGTCTGATTCCAGAGCCTCTGCTCCCAAACTCTACTCTACCTGGCACAGAATACTTTGTAACATCATGTATGCCCACACACATAAGCACACACACACACATACCCTCCTCCCAGGCTTGGGGCTTCCTGGCACAACAGACGCAGTGTTCAAGTCTTAGCCTTGCCATCAACCCCTTATGGGACTATGGACAAATTATTCCACTCCCTTCAGCTTCAGTTTCCTCAGATGTAAGACAAGTGGAGTGGGCTAAATAATTTCTAACTCCCCTTCTGATCTGCCTGGCCATCTATGCACTTTCCTAAAGCAGAGTGCACCTCATCTTCAGAGAGCTCAGAGGAGGTAGGAGAGTGCTGGCCTGAGATGCTACTTGCCTCCAGGTCCTTCTTCATCACGTGGAAGTGTCCATGTGTCACCAGGAGAATGGCATAGGCTTTACACATCATCCTGCTCCCCATCTCGATGTTTCCAGCATGCCAGTTGATCAACCATGCCCACATCACCGCCATGCCCAGTTGGGAATTGTAAGGGTGGCAGAGCTTCCTGTAGGGACACAGCAAAAAATCAAACACCAAATTCCAACCATCCTTACAGCTGCTGAACATTTCACATTTTATAAAGCACCCTTACTGATTAGTTCATCTGCCCCTCCCACCTACACTGGGGGCAACCACAGCCTACAGATGGATGAAGATATGTGGGCTGAGTTCCCAAACACCCCACACAGCAAGGCTGTGTGTGCCAAGTCATCCTGGGGAAACTAAGTCAGGATCGCATGTTGAACTTGAGCATGGAAAGCAGAGTTAAAGGGGAAATACCTTGCATGTCCTTCCTGGGAGGAATTATATTTTCTTTTTTTTAAATTTATTTATTAGTTAAAAAATTAAGAAACAAAATAAAACATCAATATACATAATCAGTAATTCACAATATCATCGCTTAGTTGCATATTCATCATTTCTTAGAACATTTGCATTAATTCCGAAAAAGAAATAAAAAGACAATAGAAAAAGAAATAAAACAAACACAGGAAAGACAGAAAAAAAAAAAGATTATACCTACCATACCCCTTATCCCTCGCTTTCATTGATCACTAGCATTTCAAACTAAATTTATTTTAACATTTGTTCCCACTATTATTTATTTTTATTCCATATGTTCTACTCCTTTGTTGACAAGGTAGATAAAAGGAGCATCAGACACAAGGTTTTCACAATCACACAGTCACATTGTGACAGCTGTATCATTATTCAATCATCCTCAAGAAACATGGCTACTGGAACACAGCTCTACAATTTCAGGCAGTTCCCTCCAGCCTCTCCATTACATCTTGAATAACAAGATGATATCTACTTGATGCATAAGAATAATCTCCAGGATAACCTCTCCACTCTGTTTAGAATTTCTCAGCCATTGACACTTTGTCTCATTTTCCTCTTCCCCCTTTTGGTAGAGAAGGTTTTCTCAATCCCTTGATGCTAAGTCTCAGCTCATTCTAGGGTTTTTCTCAATACCTTGATGCTAAGTCTCAGCTCATTCCAAGATCTCTGTCCCACGTTGCCAGGAAGGTCCACACCCCTGGGAGTCATGTCCCTCATAGAGAAGGGTAGGGTGATGAGACTGCTCGTTGTGTTGGCTGGAGAAAGAGGCCACATCTGAGCAACAAAAGAGGCTCTCTTGGGGGTGACTCTTAGGCCTAAATTTTAAGTAGACTTGACCTAACCTTTGTGGGGTTAAGTTTCATATGAACAAACCCCAAGACTGGGGGCTCAGCCTATAGCTTTGGTGGTCCACACTGCTTGTGAGAATATCAAGAATTCAATTTGGGGAAGTTGAATTTCCCCCGTTCTCACCATTCCCCGAAAGGGACTTTGCCGATACTTTTCCCTTCACTGATCGAATCACTCTGGGATTCATCGGGGCATCACTCTGGACAAACCAACAAAATCTCATGTCCTACCTGAGATTCCAAGTACTTATGGTGTTCAATAAAACTATCTACATAAGTTATATTAGGAAATGTACTAGTCAAAATATAAATTTTGCAACAAATAAACATTTTTTGCTTTAGTCTCACACATAAGGTGACATTTTAAAATATTAATTACCGTCTATTTTCAGCACCCTGCAATAATGACATTCCTTTGTTCTTCCTCATGCAAAAACATTTTTTAAATTGTACCTTGTACATTTCACTATTATTATACACTCTAGTCATTCCTAGATTATACCATTTCAATCTTTAACATCTATCTTTCTTTCTGATTTCATTTATGTCCCCAGCCCTCCTCCCTCTATCATTCTCACATGCAGCTTCATTCAGTGTTTTAACATAACTGTATTACAGTTAGGTAGTATTGTGCTGTCCATTTCTGAGCTTTTGTATCCAGTCCTGTTGCACAGTCTGTATCCCTTCAGGTCCAATTACCCAATATCTTACCCTGTTTCTATCTCCTGATGGTCTCTGTTACCAATGAAATATTCCAAGTTTATTCACTAATGTCAGTTAATATCAGTGAGACCATACAGTATTTGTCCTTTAGTTTTTGGCTAGTCTCACTCAGCATAATGTTCTCAAGGTCCATCCATGTTGTTACATACTTCATAAGTTTATTCTGTCGTAAAGCTGCATAATATTCCATCGTATGAAGCCACTCTTCTGTTGATGGACATTTTGGCTGTTTCCATCTCTTTGCAATTGTAAATAATGCTGCTATAAACATTGGTGTGCAAATGTCCATTTGTGTCTTTGGCCTTAAGTCCTCTGAGTAGATACCTAGCAATGGTATTGCTGGGTCATATGGCAATTCTATATTCAGATTTTTGAGGAACTGCCAAACTGCCTTCCGCAGCGGTTGCACCATTTGACATTCCCACCAACAGTGAATAAGTGTGCCTCTTTCTCCACATCCTCTCCAGCACTTGTCATTTTCTGTTTTGTTGATAATGGCCATTCTGGTGGGTATGAGATGATATCTCATTGTGGTTTTGACTTGCATTTCTCTAATGGCCAGGGACATTGAGCATCTCTTCATGTGCCTTTTGGCCATTTGTATTTCCTCTTCTGAGAAGTGTCTGTTCAAGTCTTTTTCCCATTTTGTAATTGGATTGGCTGTCTTTTCTTTGTTGAGTTGAACAATCTCTTTATAAATTCTGGAACTAGACCTTTATCTGATATGTCATTTCCAAATATTGTCTCCCATTGTGTAGGCTGTCTTTTTACTTTCTTGATGAAGTTCTTTGATGCACAGAAGTGTTTAATTTTGAGGAACTCCCATTTCTTTCTTTCTTTCTTCAGTGCTCTTGCTTTAGGTGTAAGGTCTATAAAACCACCTCCAATTATAAGATTTATAAGATATTTCCATACATTTTCCTCTAACTGTTTTATGGTCTTAGACCTGATGTTTAGATCTTTGATCCATTTTGAGTTAACTTTTGTATAGGGTGTGAGATACGGGTCCTCTTTCATTCTTTTGCATATGGATATCCAGTTCTCTAGGCACCATTTATTGAAGAGACTGCTCTGTCCCAGGTGAGCTGACTTGACTGCCTTATCAAAGATCAAATGTCCATATTTGAGAGGGTCTATATCTGAACACTCTATTCAATTCCATTGGTCAATATATCTATCTTTATACCAGTACCATGCTGTTTTGACCACGGTGGCTTCATAATATGCCTTAAAGTCAGGCAGCGTGAGACCTCCAGCTTCGTTTTTTTTTTCCTCGAGATACTTTTAGCAATTTGGGGCACCCTGCCCTTCCAGATAAATTTGTTTATTGGTTTTTCTATTTCTGAAAAGTAAGTTGTTGGGATTTTGATTGGTATTGCGTTGAATCTGTAAATCAATTTAGGTAGAATTGACATTTTAACTATATTTAGTCTTCCAACCCATGAACACGGTATGCCGTTCCATCTATTTAGGTCTTCTGTGGTTTCTTTTAACAGTTTCTTGTAGTTTTCTTTGTATAGGTCTTTTGTCTCTTTAGTTAAATTTATTCCTAAGTATTTTATTCTTTTAGTTGCAATTGTAAATGGAATTCGTTTCTTGATTTCCCCCTCAGATTGTTCATTACCAGTGTATAGAAACACTACAGATTTTTGAATGTTGATCTTGTAACCTGCCACTTTGCTGTACTCGCTTATTAGCTCTAGTAGTTTTGCTGTGGATTTTTCAGGGTTTTCGACATATAGTATCATATCTTCTGCAAGCAGTAATAGTTTTACTTCTTTCTTTCCAATTTTGATGCCTTTTATTTCTTTTTCTTGTCTAATTGCTCTGGCTAGAACTTCCAACACAATGTTGAATAACAGTGGTGATAGTGGACATCTTTGTCTTGTTCCTGATCTTAGGGGGAAAGTTTTCAGTTTTTCCACATTGAGGATGATATTGGGTGTGGGTTTTTCATATATTCCCTTTATCATTTTAAGGAATTTCCCTTGTATTCCTATCCTTTGAAGTGTTTTCAACAGGAAAGGATGTTGAATCTTGTCAAATGCCTTCTCTGCATCAATTGAGATGATCATGTGATTTTTCTGCTTTGATTTGTTGATATGGTGTATTACATTAATTGATTTTCTTATGTTGAACCAT
>PVIY010029238.1:0-32295 GCA_004026745.1 Myrmecophaga tridactyla
CCCAACCCCTCCATCTGTTCCCTCCAGCCAGGGGACATCCCTGGATGCCCTTGAGTCTGGCACTCTCACATCCGGCCTTTACCCTCCCTGTCTCCTGGCCGTCTCCTCCTCCAGCGTCCTGTTTGGATGCTGCTTTTTCCGGAGAGCCTCCCCGCCCTCCTGCACACTGACCCATGTCACAGCCCCCTGCTCCTTGTGACCAGCACAGGTCACAAGAATGAGCAACCTGGGCTCCAGGTCCCCCTCTCATTCACTTGCCCCCTCATTTATTCCACAGCCTAGCCTGCGCAGGGCTGAGTCCAGACCGGCGAGAGGGGAGGGTGGGCAAGTCCACGTCGACCTTGCCTGCACGGAGCTCCCAATCTGGTGGGGAACACAGACTTCAGACCAGAAGCAACACCTCTGGGGCCATAGGGGATGTTTGTCTGGGGCTGGGAGTGAGCTGGGGCTGGGCAGGGAGGCAGTGTACAGCCTGGCTTTGCATTGGGGCTCCACTGGATGCTGGATTACTCACCAAATCCACCTCAGGGGCTGCTGCAAGGACTGAATAAGAAAGTCCATGCCAATCAGAAGGGCGACGCTGGAGGGCATTAGGCCCTGGGCACAGGTTAGTAACCCACAAGGGACAGGTAAGATCTGAAGCATGAGGAGGAAGAAGCAGGTGAGGGCTGGAGAAGGGGGAGAGTGAGTGTGAAGGACCCGAGCAGGGACTTTAAGAACACGGAGGTGGTCAGTGGAGGGGACGTGGGGTCCGAAGGGGCGGGGACCTGCGGCAGCCATTCCCACGCTGACCTCGCGCCTGGCACAGGACCTGCCGGTCCTTCTTCCTGAGCTGTGGGGGGCCCAGCCCCACCCCTGCTCTCCCACCCCCTTGCCACCCCCACACCGACGCAGGCTTCCTTTCAGCCAAGAGAAGGATGAGCCAACCTCGCTCACTTCCTCCCCCAAAGCCTAATCAATCTGGCGGTGGCGTCACCGCGTTGGGAAGGGGGAGGCCGCTCCATCCTTCTTGCCGAGGTTGCTGAAAACCGCGTTTCCCTGGAAACCGAAATAATCATTGGAAGCCAGCTCACGGCAACTCTGCTCGCACACCCGCGCGTGTGGGTGCCACGACTATTATACAAGCTGGTTTACACACTGTCTTTTTAAAATTTATACATCACAAATGTGAAGGAAGTCTCACTATATTCCTTCTTCTTTGGCACGGCATCATCCAGGGGAGGCTCAGCTTGCAGGCGTTCTAAAAGCTGCGTGTCCTGCTAAAAATACCGCCAAGTGCGCGGGTTCTCCTTGTAGCCACCGCCTTTGAAATAAAGCCCACGCAAACGGCCAGAGAACCAAGCAAGGGCCTTCACAGCCATTCACCCTCGGCCGGTGGTTTCCGTGAAACGCTAGCGCGCGGCCCCTGCAACCCGCTGCCTCCCGCACGTGGGTGCGGCTTTCTTCAGCCTTTCGCCCGCCCCCACTCTATCCCCTGCACCCCTTCGTTCCCCGCGTCCGACAGGGGCGTGAGCGTGAGCGCTGGGTGATGTTCCCACAGGCTGGGAAACTTGCTCAGGTGCGTGTGGGAACGGAGGCGGGTTCTCCAAGCACCCCTGTACCTGCCTCCCTCGCCCCTCCCCCAGGGAGCATTCCCTTGCTGCAGCCACCGCCTGCCTCTTCTGCTGGATCCGGCGCAAAGTTATTTAAGCTGCAATTAACCGGCAGGGTGAGTCATCAGCTCCCTGGGCCTCGCTGCTGCAGCAGCAGAAAAGGGGTGCGGAAGAGGCCATGCAGTCCAGGCCCAGCCTGGTGGGACCTCAAAGGGCGCTCCGGATGCGTCCCCCCACCCCCCACTGCAGGTGCTTACTCCAGAAGAGCATGGGGAGCGCGTAGGTGCGTCGGGGAGAAGGCACCCAGCCCCGCACGCCTTCCTCTCACCCACCTTGATTTCTCCTCGTGAGGTGATACCCCCCCACCATTTCACTCAGGCCCTGAACTGCCTTCTGATGGGTTCATTCGCGTGCACCCAGGCAGGTGGAAATTTCCCTCCGATCCTGGGGAAATGCTCTTTAGACTAAAACCCACACGACACTCATCTCAGGTTCCCTAAAGCTTCACCCCCAATTGTTCCAGTAGCCTTTTCTGAGCGGCAGCATCACATTCCACCCCCACCCCACCCCACCACCCGCAAACACGAAGACGCGCACACCCCTCCCAGCCTGGCCTGGAGCGTGCGGGCGTCAGGCCCCTGCCCTGGCTCCCCCCGCACCCCTGGGCTCCCTCCCGTCTCCCGCCCCTCCCCCACTCCCCTCGTACCCGGACTCCCTCCTGCATCGGCCCCATCACCCAGGTACACCCCCTCCCCCGCCCTCCTTGGGCCGACTTCTGCATGTTTCCTGGCTGCCTGTAGGCCGGGTGGGCGTGGAGTGCAGTCCGGGAAGGGGCACCGAGAGGTGGGCGGTGCTGGGGGCTGGATCCCGGGCAGTTTCGGAGAGAGACCCCGCGGATGGGGCTGGTTCCCAAGGCGGTCAGCAGCAGGTGACGGCGCGGGGAGAGGGGGGCAGGCAGAGGGGTCCAGCGGGGTCACCGCGCCTTGGGGAGGCGCCCGGAGGGGCGTCCAGGGAGCGGTGGGGCCGGGGGGAGCGGAGGAGAGCAGGCGCCAGGGCGAGGCGCGCGGGGCCGCGGGCTGCGGGGGGAGCGGAGCGTTCTGGGAGGGGCGCCGCCGGCTGGGGAGGGGGCGCGCGCGCCCTGCGGTCCTCGCCGCCGCATCGGTTCCCGGCGCGGGGCCGCGGCGGCTGCGGGAGGCGGAGGATGCGGGCTCCGGCGGCGGCGCGGGCCCGGGAGGACGCGGGAGGATGAGGAGGAGGCCGGCGGTCCGGCCGCACGGCGCCGGGAGGAGGCGCAGGCGGCGGGGGCGGCGGCGGGCGGCGGCGGCGGCGGGCGCGCGGGGTGCGGGCCGGCTCGGGCGCGGAGGATGAAGTGGAGCGTCCGCGGAGCCTGCGCCGCGCTCTCCTCCTGCCTGCTGCTCGCCTGCGCGCTCAGCGCCGCCGCCGTCGGCCTTAAGTGCTTCTCGCTGGGCTCGGAGCTGCGCGGGGAGCCGTTTCGGTTGGGGGCGGCCGCCGGCGCCTTCTACTCGGGGCTGCTGCTGGCCGCGGGCCTCTCGTTGCTCGGCGCCGCCCTGCTCTGCTGCGGGCCCCGGGACGCGCCCCTCGCGGGGCCGGGCCCGGGGCTCGGGGTCCCTGCGGCCACGACCGGGGCTCCAGAGGCCGCGCCGGGCGAGGCTGGGGCCGGAGCCGGGCCCTCGGGGCCAGTGACCAGCCAGAACCTGCTCTTGCTGGGCGTTCTCGTCTTCATGCTCGGCGTCCTCAGCGCCTTCGCGGGCGCCGTGATCGACGGCGACACCGTGTCCCTGGTGGAACGCAAGTACTCCCACTACTGCCTTCCCCCGCGCGCGCCGGCCGCCGCCCCCGGCCCGGCTTCGGGCCCCGGCGCCGCCGCCCCGGGCCCGGCGCCTGGAGCGCCGCGCGTCCACAGCACCCTGGACAGCGCCACGACCGCCAAGTGCCGCCAGCTCAAGGACTACCAGCGCGGCCTGGTCCTCTCCACGGTCTTCAACTCGCTCGAGTGCCTCCTGGGCCTGCTCAGCCTCCTGCTGGTCAAGAACTACAAGTCGTCGCAGGCCCGGCGCGGCCGGCGCGGCCGGCGGAGGGGAGGCCGGGTCCTGGCGCGGCCCCGCGGCGGCCCGGGGCTCCGCACGCAGCCGCCCGCCTCCCGGGCGCGACGAGGCCGGCGGGGCCGGCGGGGGCGGCGGCTGCAGCCGCGGCTGAGCGAGGCCTCCATTCTCTGCCCGGAGGAGTCTGACTTGGCGTCCCCGGGGGACTGCGCGGGCTTCGCGGCGCACCACGCTGTCTCCTACATCAACGTGGGCGTCTTCCACGCGCTCGACGAGGCGGGCGTGGAGGTGCGCTGCGGGGGGCACCCGTCCGTGGAGCTGCCGGGATACGCGCCCTCCGACCCGGACCTCAACGCCTCCTACCCCTACTGTTGCCGGCCCCCCTGCGAGGGCGCACGCCCCTGGGAACCCAGCCGGGCCTGCTGAGCCCCCGTCGACCCCCGACAGAGCCGGCCCGCCTCTCCTCCCGGGACCCAGAGCAGCCAAAGGAGGGCGGGAGGCTCCAGGGCGGGGGCGGGGTTCAAGGTCAGGCCTCGCCTCGGCCCGGCGCCTTCAGGGCCAGTGTGGCCGGGCGCCTCTGAGGGACCCGCGCAGTCTCCCGGCCCCCAGGGCACAGGACCGGGGCTGCCGGTGTTATGATTCAGTGTCTGGGAAGTTTCTCCTCTTTTCTGTGTCTGTTCGTATCCGGATTCCGTTTTAAAGTTTACAATAAATGATTTGGGGTTGGCTCACCCCGACCACCCTCCTCGTGGGCAAGTCCGTTCCTCGGGCGAGGCGCCGGCCGTGGGGGCCGCGCTTGGAGCGGGAGTCTCGGGCGCTGGCAGGCGGCAGGTGAGGGGGGAGAGCAGAGGGCAGGAGCAAGGCGGCTTCTGAAGAGACTCGTGTGCGCTCCAGCGAGAGCCTTCCAGGCCCGAGGAAAGCCGAGTCCGACCTCCAGGAATGAGGGAGAAAGCCCGACAGCGACGCTGCACACTGAGTGCCTGCTTTTGTCCATCCTTTCTTACTGTAAAGCTTTCCATGAACAGTGAAAATGTTGGTAAATTTATTGCAATTTAAAATTGGTGAGATCCTTTATTAAATTACTTGATAATGCTTTTGAAGACTGTTCATCAGGTTGCAGTTAGAGGTGTCTACACACCAGTTTCGGGGGCGGGTGGTTGAATGTGTTCAAATGTTGATTTTGAACAGTTGCATTGCGTTAGCTAGCTGACTAAATCTATCCTCTTTCTGAAGCTAGTTTTTGTGTGTGTGTATACACAGTCCAAATCTTCTCCCTCCCTCCCTTCCTTCCTTCGATTTTTCTTTCTTTTTTGGGGGAGAAGGGGGGAACTATCAGGTTTTTACAAAAAAAGCAGAGCTTATTTTTGGTTAGCATATATGAACAAGTCCATCCCATTTTGGAAAATGATAGTCATAGTTTTTCTGGCAAAGTAATTTTCCTGTTGGTTAATCCATTAATCTGACATTTTAAATAACATTTCACTTATAATACACCCTTTGCATAGCCTTACCTGATGCGCAGGTCATACTTTCAGATGAATAGGGTATACGTGTGTGTGCTTATACACACTATATGGAACGAGTCTCATGCTGTGGTGTAGGGAAACATGATGGTGACGAGTGTCCCATCTGGTCTGAGGGACTAGGGCAGGCACAGAGTCCTGGGATGTGCCTAGAAATGTGCCACTGCCCTGCCCCGACTCCAAATGGGGTCGCCTCCTCCAGAAGGACATGGGGACACGCCCAGCACCTCCTTGGCTGGGCACCAGGTGAGAAATATAAGGAAACAATGTATAATGTCTTCAGAGTACATCACAGCCTGAGTGAACAATTAGATTTAAGGATGGGCTACAGCTCCGGGGGCAGGTCCAGGGTAAGACCCTCTCCTCAGCCCTCAGGTGCTCTGTGCAAAGCCTGTGGCCCTGGTGACAAAGGCTCCTCTGCCCCAGCTGGACCTGGACAGGCTGCTCTCTGCGGGGGGAGCTGGATTAGAGGCCAGCAGAGAGGGAGACCTGTGGCCACTGAGTCTGTGAGGTGGCTGCTCGGCGCCGGCCATCATGTCGCCACTCCTGGTCTGCTTAAAGAGGCAGTCACCACCAGCCTTTCCTTGCCGTGCTGAAGCAGCCTGAGGAAAAAGAATCATTCAAGGCTGATTGACCAGATTCCTTGGGTCCTTCAGATACTTGTTCAAATTCTACTTTTGTTCTTCCTATGTGAGAAAGGAGATTCAGATGGAACCAGGCACAACCTGCCTGGACCAACTGCCAGTGGCTGCAGCTGGCCCGGCCTCCGCCTCAGGACAGCCAGCCCATGTATGCTCACTTAAGCAGTAAACTTGATACGTTGCACCAAAAAGGGACTTTTAAAAACATACCCCCCCCCATCTACATAAACTGAATCGATTTAACATCGCTGAGTGTTTCCACTTGCTGGTGTGCAGCTTCCCAGAGCCACAGCAGAGCCTGCCAGACTGGTCTGCAGGGATGCGGGTATGTGGGGGCTCCTCCCGCCGGCGCTGCTAGACGAGGGGGCTCTGCCCACAGGTGGTGCACACACCTGCAGCCCAGACAAGAGGCCTCCCAGTATCCTTTTGTTTGCTGAGGTTTTTGTTTTCACACAATTTGTACAGCTTTACTGTTAGATGCCTTAAGAGTCTTTCAAATTTGCTACCAAAATCAGTGACCTCTCTAAAATTTTCAGGTTTTTCTTGGGGTGAAGCAGAAAGCACAACGTAGGACAGGAGAGGGTGGAGCAGGCAAAAGCAACCAGTCCCCTGGAGCAACTGGTTTTCATGTCTTTTCTGAGTCAGCGTTAAGTGTTCTGCTTGTGGCAACACAACTTGGGAACACATAACTGAGATTTACTTTTTGAAGATTACTAGAGGGAATGGAATTGCAACTATCCCCAAACTCAAATGGTTCCAAAGATGAGTGCTCAGGGAAATGAGTGGGGAATCATGAAGCTACCTTCGTTCAGTTAGTTTCTTGCTGTAAATCTCTTGACGATCACTAAACTCATAGCAGCATTTTTATTCTACTTTTTTTTTAAATTTTAGTTAATTGTTTAGAATTGGTTATTCATGCTACTTGGAAAATAATGCCAGTTCTTGCACCTTTCTTAAAATGGGCCTTATTCGTCACTGCCAAAATTTATGATGATGATGATGATGAGATACCAGAATTAAACTAAACACATTTTAGCATTTTATGTGACTTAATGCTGAGTTCGTAAAATATTGTTTTAAACATAAAAGAGTAATTTGGTTCATCAGGAGTTCACTGCTCGCGTGCTGGCTGTTCGCTCAAGGGAATGATTTATAAAGACCACAACAAAGTTGTGTGCGGAATTGGCAGTTGTGCTCACCAGACGGGCATAAATGAGAGCCCACAGGCCTCAGAGCAACTGGTTTTCATGTCTTTTCTGGGTCAGCGTGAGTATTCTGCTTGTGACAACACAACTTGGAAACACATACTGAGATTTTAACTGAAAATTCAACTAAACAATAATTTCATCTTAAAAATCAGCTAGATGTTGTTTGTTGTGAAGATCAAATTGCTGGTGATTGAGGTTTTCATTCCTGGGTGGTGCCCTAACGTGGTGCAGGCTAAAATGTCAGCAAATACATGCACACATGCATACACATACAAGCACGCACACAAATGTGCACACTTGCATGCACATGCATATGACCATACACACGCACACTTGTGTGCACTCATGCGCAAATGTGTACACACATGTATGCACACGTGTACTTGCCCGCACACCCATGCATATAAATGCACACTTGCACAACACCCACATATACACATATGCACACTTGCATACACACATGTGTGCTCACACAACGCACACTTGTATGCACGTCCATATATGCAAATGCATGCCCACACGTGTATGGCCTCCTGGGCATGGTCTGAGACTCTGGGGGAGCCCATGCTGCGCCAAGTGGCCCAGTGGTGGACTAGGGCCTGGCCAGTCCCTGGCTCAGAGCCTTGGATAAGCACACAGGAGCTCTTGAGATCCCCAAAGAGAACTTTTTGGTGCTGAGCAGCACATCAGGGCACCTGCCCACCCTGGCACATCCAGGTGGGAGCTGGAGGGGCAGCCCCCTCACCTGTGATGTCAGCCTAGCACAGTGGGGTGATGCCAGCAGGCACAGATGCCACATGGCACGGCTCCTTTGTGGCAATTGGGCCCCCCTCAATGACAGGCCAAGGCACATGGTTGCTCAGGCTGACCTCTGGGGCTGCTCAAAGTCATCCTACAGGAGGATATTTTCTCATTAAAATATAAGAGAAACTTAATAAATGACAGAGACCTTAAGAAAAATGAATTATAAATAACTATACATTGTTTCCAATATCCATGTACCTAATTTTTTATGAGAAAAAGCAGCAGCATAATGCCAACTGATTTACTTTCTAAATGATCCAACATCTTTACTTAATTTGTTACCTGTAGTGCAGTAATTGACAGAAAGATACCAATAAAATTGAAAAAGAAAACAATTTAATTTAGGAAAATAATATACAAATATTATGATTTTCCCAAGTTTAAATTCTCCTAAGAACTTCCTGGGTGGCAAGAGAAGAGCTTTGTTTCTGTCACAAGGTTGTGTGAACATCACCCTTAAAATCATCTAGAAGGAGTTCTTAAACTCTCCATGCTAGAGGGAAATATCCTTATATATGTGCATTTCATGGCAGGAGGCCTGCTCTCTATGCTGCCTTTGACTGCCATTGAATTCCATGGGATTTGGGTAAAAATCTTGCCACTTTAGGATCAGTAACATCTGTTTTAAAGCACAGACCACTCCACACACCCATCCTCTGTGCAGCGGGAGTTCTGCTGCTTCCTCTGGACTGGACAAAGAAAGCGGCACACTAGCAAAGGTGCAGAGGATATTTTCTCATTAGGTATAATCTCTCCAGGAACTCTCCTGCAGAGGCGCGTCCCAGCTCCATACCTTCCAGTGGCCTGGGCTGGGTGCTCACTGGGGCAGGGGGAAAAGGAACCTCCTCGGCCTTCCGGTCTCTGCCGCCCTGGCCTGGCCACGGGGGTGTCTTTACTGGGGACACTTCTGTCCAACCCTCTGGGCGCAGGGGCACGACTTACCCTCCTCCATGGGAACAAGGGGTCTAAGCGCCCTGCTGGTGAGCCCTGGAGCCATCACCCAGAGCCCACTGCCTTTTCAAGCATAATTCAGGTTATTTTTTCCTTAAATGCGTGACTTCACTTTCTCCCACGCTGAAGCTCATCTGCCACCATGGAGCCCAACCCCACAAGCTGGCACGCTCTGCCTCCAGGCCCCTGTGCCAGGCCTGCGCCACTGCACAGACCCAGGTCACCCTGCTGCCCCACCCTCCCAGTCCCCCTTGCCAATTCCCTTCCCTTCTTGCAACCTCAGCTCCCAAAAAAAAGAAGACAACACCGTGGCCATTTTCAGGTGCCACAGGCTGAAGGGACCACTCCCCTCATCTGTGCCCCAGAAACTTGTACTTTCTGTGCTGCGACCAACAAGCATCACCTCCCACCACCCTTGCCTGGGGTTCGGCGTGAGCTGGGCTGCAGCCCCTTGGCGAGCTCATGGGCTGGATGCTTTGGCAGCACCACCTACATGCGGGGCGGGGGGACACAGAGCTCGGGTATGTGGTGTGGGCGGGGGAGGCGGCAGCCACTCAGGGCACAGGGCAGCTGGGTGGCCACCCCGCCTCCTCCAGACCTCCAGCCCTCACTGCCCGCTGTCTGCTCACTTCCCCTACCTCATGGACCCCCAAGATGCAGATGCAGCCTTTCCTCTTACATCTGACACTGGCCCTGCTCACCTAGGAGCCTGCCCCGCTGCCCTACATACACCAGCCAACAAGCCTGCCAATTTGGCCCTCTGTGCTAAGGAAGTTCATTCATTTCACCACTAGCTGGTCAGGTACCATGCTGGACACTGGGAGTACAGGAGGGCCTCCCAGCCCCTGACACGCCCTCACCCAGCCCTGTGCACCTACTGTCCTGGGCGATTGCAAATTGGGTGCAGAAAGCTAGCACCCCTCAAACCTGAGTTTGGGAAAAGACTCTCAGACTCCCAATACTAACAAATTATTCTGGTCTGCTCTTTAATATGTACATATACAAAATTACACATAATCCTACTTGTGCTTATAGTTCTTTTGTAACTATGATACCCAAAGAAAATGTAAAAGCCAGACAACTAGTAAATTTTAACTCAGAGTGAGATGAAAGTGTTTTTCTGAAGCAGAAGTGCTGCTGCCATGGAAAGAAGTTCCCTGCAGCCCAGAGAGCCCGGCGGCCGCCAGCCACTCTGTCTGAGGCTTAAAACGGTGGCAGTTTCACACGTGGGAATCTAATCTCTCCTCGCTAGCCGCACACATCTGCAGGCCAGTTGGCCTCCAAGAATGGCCGAGAGGAAGGCTCAAGTTAAAGAAATCGCTCGGAGCTTGCCCACAAAGGATGCTCAATAAGGGTTAGTGGCTTGTCACTGCCCCCGCGTGCGTCATTTGTCCTCCATCAGCCGTGATGGAGGATGCAGCCCACACCGCCTGCCCCTTCACCGCCGCCGACCCGACACCTGTGGCTCCTTCTGCTCGTTCACTCCCTCCCTCAGGGATTGAACACCTGCTGCATGCCTGGGTGTGAGGCACAGCCTCTGCCTCCTTGAGAGGCTGATGCAGCTCTGTCTGAGAGATTTTGAATGTCCAGTGGCCAGCTTGAAGGTGGAGAAGCAATGGATCAGTGGTAACGGCTCACACACGAACTTCTCCCGGTGGGCGTCCGGTGAGCACTCAGGGGAAGGCGCCTGCGGGCTCAGCATTTCTCTTGTACAGCTCCCGTGCCCCTGGAAATTAATCGTTGGCTATTTCTTTCTGCAAACCTTCAGTAAATCATCCCAAAATTTTGGACGGAAGTGAAGTTGCTCTTAGGGTATTGGAACGTGACAGGTGATCCAGAATTGCTTGTCTTTTCTCCTAGACCCCTTCCAGCCTGGACGCTGCTGGGGCCGCCCACTGGTGCACAGAGAGCCCCGACTGTCCAGGGTGGGGCTAAACCCCGAGCAAGAGGAAAACCCCTTGGTCGTGGCTGCGGCTGCTCCCCAGCGGCTTCTCGGCCCTTCCCGCGTCGGCGCGCAGCCGCCGGCCCCGCCAGCTCTAGCTGGTGGCCCGAATCCCAGTCCAGTGCAGTCCCCCAGAGCACAAGCCTCTCCTCTGCTGCAGTGGAGAAGGGGCAGTTGCTGTTGGAAGAAGGGTGGGGAGGGTTCCGGGGTCTGCTGGCCCTCTCCGTGCCTCCTTTCCAGCTCCACCCGCCGCTGCCTCCCCTCCCCCGCGGGCTTGGGTTTCACTCCTTTTGACTTCCCTGCCGCAGACCTTAAGTCTCAGTTTTGTTGGCTCTGCAAAATAAGCCACTGGTTCATTTGCCATCCACCTCCCAAAACTGATTTCATCCCAAAGCTATCCCTTGTTGGTTTATATTTTTTTATAAAAAATATTTACTGTCATTTTAGAAAAGTTCAAAGAGAAAGAAGATATAAATGCATATACATAATCTGTGCTGTTAAACAGTGGGTCATGACTAGATATTTCTTTCCTTTGCTTTCGGTTCTTTTATTGTAAACATCACATATATATATAATATATATGATTTTATATACACATAAGAGTTTTACATAAATGCATACATGTGATTATATCTTGTTTCCTCTAGATTTTCAAATCTATTATAAAGTTTTAGGTTATCTTTTTATAATTTTACCATTTGGTTATTAATTCATTCAAACAGTATTTACTGGGCAATTACTTTGTAGCAGGATTTGTTTTGGGTATTAGTGATTCATCACAAACCAACCAACAGAATTCCTTCTTTCTTGGAGCTTGCATTCTCATCGGGGTAACCTCTTAACCTTTTTTCTTAATCATATATTTTTGTTTCATTTTCCCCCTTAATCAGAGTTTAAGTTGTGTAAATATTTTCACTGAATCAGCTTCTGGTGAAGAAAGCCTGGGCAGGGTCATGATCAGAAGCGGGGGCACAGGCTGAGAGGACTGCACACCCCTCTGTGGCACTGCACAGCCTTGGTGTCCAGGCTGTGGTCTCTATGGACCGGTTCTCTTCAAAAGGAAGTAGTACAGCTTCTTGAGAAAATGGCAGATCCCAGGTCTGGGTCAGGGGATCTAAAAGAAGAGCCTAGAATGTCATGTCTCACCAGAAAGCAAGGGCGCTGCCAACGACCAAGGTCCACCAGGGCAGAGGAGACAGAGCCCTCCTTGGCAGGCTTTAAGGTAACATCTGTGGCCCGAGGTAGACTGGGCTGGGGACCAGATGTGCTCAGGACAAGAGTGGGCAATGGGCAGGGCTACAGAGAAGGCTAAATCCTCACTGCATCTGCAGTACAGTCAGGTCCTGGGAGGGAAAGTTCTGGCTTCTACTAATGATCAGACTAACCTCACAAATAATAATTATGAAATCTGAACAAAAACCCCTAACTATTTGAGGTACAGCAGAAGTTACTAAAGCAGACAGAAACTGGAGGGAAGTCAACCTTGAAAGATAAACTGAATCAATGGGATTTTTAAGTTTGAGGTCTTTTCCTTGGAGGTACTTCTTGAGGTGTCAAAGGATAGAGTTCAGGGCTGACATAGCAGCCAGAAAGTTAGTGGGAAACCTGAAATGAAGGGAGAAACAGATGTGATAAGCTCCAAAATATTAAAAAATATTTAAAATCCTTGGCGAACCACTAAACTGTGCATGTCCAGGGGCTACATCAGGTTGCTCAGCAAAAGTGCAGCAAATTTTACACATGTTTTCCTCTTTTAATTTCTTTGAAATCTATGTGACTTTTAGAGCAAAAATCATACTACTATATGGTGGGTATGTATGTAGGTAAAATATATATGACCACAATAGTACAAAGGCCGGGAGGAGGTTAAATGGAACCACATCATTACAAGTTTCCTTTATTTTCCATGAAATATTACAATATTAACCCTAAGGAGACTGTGGTAAATTGCATAGATGCATAATATAACCCCCAGCAAAAAAACACTAAAAATTAATGCTAAAAAGCCAATAATGAAGATTAAAAAATAGAATACTAAAAACCTAGTAAATTAGTCCCCAAAAAAGGCAAGAAAGTAGGAACAAAAGAATAATAGGAACAGTAAAAATGGAAATAGAAAAAAGACAGATCTAAATCCAATCTTATGAATAATCACATTAAATATAAATGGACTAAACATTCCAATTAAAAGGCAGAGATTTTCAGATTGGATAAAACAGCAAGACCAAAATATGTGGGGTTACAAGAGCTGAACTCTACATACAAAGACACAAGTAGGTTGAAATTAAAAGGATGGAAAAGGTATATCATGCAAAAACACTAACTATAAGAAAGCTGGAGAGAGAGTGATAATATCAGACAAATAGACTAACATTTAAAAGACTAGAAGTATTGAGAGATAAAGAGGGCCATTTCAGAGTGATCAACAGTCAATACATCCAGAAAACATAATAAATATAAATGAATGTGTTTAACAACAAAGATCTTAAAAATATGTGAAGCAAAAATTGACAGACCTAAGAGAGAAATATATAAAACCATAATCATGGTTGGAAATTTTGGCAACCCTCTGTCATTAATGGATAGAATCAGTACACAAAAAACAGCGAGGATTTAGAAGAGCTAATTTATACGAACTACTTGACCTATATATGTATTTATAGGACACCACACCAAACAACTGCCAAATTTACTTTTTTGTATTGAATATGGAATGTTCATCAAGATAACCAAATGTTGAGCTATGAAAGTATTGTAGAAAATATTTCAAACTGAATCCTAGTTAAAAAAAAACATACGAAAATCTGTAAATGCAGCAACAATAGTGCTTACAGGGAAATGAATTGATTTAAATGCTTAAATTGGAAAGAAAAAAAAAAAGGCTTAAAATTGATCTAGGGCAGTGTGGTGGCTCAGTGGCAGAATTCTCACCTGCTGTGCCAGAGACCTGGGTTCAATTCCTGGAGCCTTCCCATGCCAAAAAAAAAAAAAAAGACCTAAGCTTTCATCTTAAGAACCTAGACAAGATAAGTTAATTAAAATGAAAATAAGTAGAAAATGGTAACTAATAATGATAACAACAGAAATTAATAAAATAGAAACAGGGAACAGAGAAAATCTGTTTTCTTTGAAAAGAGTAAATTATTCCCAGAAGTAGCAATAACGATAAAAGAGACAAGGTGGGAAGAGGAGAGGGAGGGGAAGAGTGGGAGGTAGGGAAAACTACTAATATCAGGATGAAAGAAAAGATCCTACAGACATAAAAAAAAAGGTAAGAGGGTATTAGGAAGACATTTATGACAACTTAGTTGAAATGGAAAAAAATTCTTGAACTCTTGAAAACACAGCTTAGCAAATCTTTGGACACAAGATGAAATGGGAAATTTTAATAACACTACATGAATCAAAGACACTGAATTTGTTATTGAAAACTTCCCAACAAAGGGAACTCGAAGCCCAGATTGTTTCACAGGTAAATTCTAAAAATAAGGAAAAAAACTACTAAATTTACATAAACCCTTTCATAAAATAGAGAATGGGATTTTTCTCAACCAATTTTATAAACCCAGGATAACCCTGATGCCAAACTTTTTAGGAATATAGATGTGAAAATTCTTAATTAAATATTAGTGAAACAAATCCAGCAATATATAAAGATAATACATCAAAACCAAGTGAGATTTGAGGGGGTGCAAGGGTAGTTCAGTGGCAGAATTCTTGCCTGCCACGTGGGAGACCCAGGTCCGATTCCCAGCCCAAGCAGTTTCCAAACAAACAAGCAAACGAACAAACAAAATAAGCCAAAAAACAAAACAAAACAAAACAAAAATTCAACAAATGGTGCTGCAATAAGGGGATATTCACAAGGAAAAAGAATGAAATGTGACCCCACCATACAGCATACAAATAAAATAACCAAGTGAGATTCAAGGTCATTTGAAATTCAGAAACATCATTGTAATTCACCATATTAACAGAGTAAAGGAGAAATACCACATGTTCAACTTAGTATATGCCCCAAATCATATACTAACAAAATCTAACACCTGCTCATGATTGAAAACAAAACAGAACAAAACATTCAGAAATCTAGGAATAGAAGGGAACTTTTCATTGTGATGGAGAACATCTAGGGAAAGAGCAGCCTCATATTTAATGGTGAAACACTGAACACTTCCACCCCAAGCCTGGGAACAAGGACAAGAATGTCATTCTCACTACTTCCATTCAACGTTGTATTAGAGGTCTTAGTGCAATAAGGCAAGAAAAATGAACAATAGGCATGAAGACTGGAATGGAGGAAATAAACTCCCTATTCACAGATGACATGATTGTTTATGTAAGAAATGCTAATAAATCATGAAAACATTGAATAAAATTAAGTGAGTTTAGCAAGGTCTCAAAATACAAGGTCAATATCGCCCCCTCCCCAAATATCTATTTTATTTTTCTGGTCCTTCAACAAACAATTGGAAAATAACATTTAAAAGACAATTGTATATACAGAGGCATTAAAAATACCAGAAAAAAAAAACAGGAATAAATTTAACAAAGGACTTGCAAATCTCTGCACCAAAGACTATAAAACATTGCTGAGAAAAATTTAGAAGACTCAATTAACTGGAGAAATACATCACGCTCATGATTGAAAGACTTCGTATTGTTAAGAGTCGTTTCTCTACAAATTAATCTATGGATATAATGCAATCCCAGTATTAATACCTGTATATTTCAAAAAATAGGAATGGATATGCAGATTCTAAATGTATAAGGAAATTCAGAGGACCTACAGTAGCCAAATAATCTTAAAAAACAAACAAACAAACCCTGGAGTACTTGCACCATCTGACTTCAAAACATACAGTAAAAGTTACAGTAGCCAAGACTCTACAGTATTACATAATAGAAAAACAGATCATGGAAAGATTTGCCAATGAGCATACAAAAACAGTTTCAACATCATTGGTCATCAGAGAAATGCAAATTAAAACCACAGTGATATACTATTACATACCCTTCAGAATTGCTAAAATTTAAAAAGACTTGACAACACTAAATGTTGACTAGGATGTGGGGCAACTAGAACTCTCATACACTGTTAGTGCAAATATAAAATGGTTCAACTATTTTGGGAAAATATTTGGCAGTTTCTTAGAATTTAAACATACATTAATTCAGCAACTGACCCAGCAATTCCAGGCCTAAGTACCTCTGTAAGAGACATGAAAACATATATCCACAAAAAGATCTGTACAAGAGCATTCACAGCCAGAAGGAATTTATTCCTACTTATCAGAAACTGGAAAAAATGCAAATGCCCACAACAGGAGAATGGGTAGACAAAATGCGGTATGGTCATACAATGAAACCCTACTCTGCTAGAGAAAATCACAGAATTTGACATACACTATGACATGGAAGAAGCTAGAAACAAAATAACACAGACTGTATGCCTCCATTTAATTGAAGTTCTAGAACAGACAAAACTAATCTCATTAAAACAGTGGTTGTCTCTGGGAAGGACCACTTCGGAACTTTCTGGAAAGAAGGGAAACATTCTATACTTTGAGAGGTGTGGGGTACACAGATGTATCCATTTGTCAAAACTGTATAGCTGTGACTTGTACATTTCAGTGTGTGTAAATTGTACCTCAAAAACTAAAATCTGTAAAAGAAACAATAACTGAGTGGGAGGCGTTGGGAAGGAGGTAGATGGTTCAAGAATGGCCAGTGCTGTGATCACTGAAGCTGGTGCACGGTGGGGCCTCATTATACTATTCTGGTGACTTTGGGTTTGAAATCTTCCAAAATAAAACTTATATTTAAGAGGAAACCAGGCATACCCCAAGAATGTCATGCTTTCCTAGTTTACTGACTTTATTTTTAATATCCAAGCTGCACAGACCATCTCTCAATACAACATTTTCCAGTCTTTCTTTATATAGGAAAATTTTATTTATATTTCTAAAACTCAGTAAACACAAATCTTAACAGAATGAGTGGGGAAGATTGCCGTAGTATTACAGATACAACTGGTAAACTTCGGGTGCTCACGCTGACAAGTGGGGTGCTGTGCAAAGAGCCCCTACAGTCCACCACGGAAACTAATGATGAGATGAGGCTTGACACATTTTGCATTAACATGATAGTGTGTTACTTACATACAGATATTCTCACTTGTGCCTTGTAATGCATTGACATTTTTCCATTTAAAATTATGGGGAGTAGCTTCAAGTGAGTGTTTTAGCATAAAATGCTGGTTTTTCCAAATGGATTAGCATGTTAAGTAGGAGACATTCCTGTAATTAGCAAGAGTTTTAGAAGGAAATAAAAACTTACATATTTGTAAGCTAAGGAACACAGTCTAAGAAAGTCTTTGGAATACAGGGGAAACTGCTAACTACAATAGATGCCAACAAAAAGGAGAGGGTGAAAATCCAGAAAGACAAAGAAAAACAGAAGAAAGGAAGAAAGGAGAGAAGGATGAGGAGTCAGTAAAAGCGCATCTATAAGGGGTGACGACCTGAGGCCATCCCCGCCAGACATCCTTCAGGTGCAAAGATGCAGATACACCATTTAGGAACTCATACCCATGAATCTTCCTGGAAAAAATTACTAGAGAATAAAGCCATCCTGCAAGTAGATGAACAAAAATGGAGAATTCAGCCGCGAGAAGCTATGGTCAAGGGACTGAAGGTGCAACACATCACTTACTATGGAATTATAAGTAATCAATTAAGTAAATTATACAAAAAACATAAATGTTATAAAACATGACAATTCTATAAGAAGTTTTGGTAAGTGGGAGAGGAAGCAAGAAGCTGTGACGATTCTTCCTTTTTCATAGCAGGGAGCCAACAGATATGGATTAAAATAGGAAAGCCTAGTTAATTAAGAAATCAGTGTGACTCGTCTCAACATTTTCTATACATTTTTAATCTTACAGGAATATTTTATAAACTAATACTTTTTGTAGTCCAAAACTATTAAAGAGAAATTCAGCAATTTCTTTGGTTTCACTAACATTTTTGATAAATTCAGAAGTTACATTCAACGCTGACTAAAATTATCAGTATAGTGCGACCCTGATATGCATATGCACCCATCTGTATTTCTTTCCAGCCTCCTTCCCTCCTTCCACCCATCCCCCACCTACCTGCACACATACAGCCTTCCACTGTGCAGGCACCCACCTTCCATCCATCCACCTGCCATCCACCCACCCAGCTAACGCCCTCCCTCTCTCCTTCCTTCCACTCACCAAATGTAAATGATTGTTGCTTATGAGTATTGAGATTTAAAAAACAAAAAATTCTCCTCTTTAAATCTGGTATTATATTTTATTGATTGAAGTATTTATAAGTTTTTAAAATCGCAAAATATACCAAGTCATTTTTCCTTTAAAAGGGGGGAGGTAAGAGGAAGGGGGAGAGCAAAGAGGCGAGCCGGGCGTTTCAGGTCAGGGAGGCAGCACCAGGAAGCGCAGCACCCCCAGGCCCTGTGCCTGCCCCCGAGAGGGGCAGTGCTCACTCACTGACCAGCACCTGGAGGCTGGTGGTGGCCACCATAAGGGGTCTGGACTCTGTTCCAGGGAACTGGCATCTGCCTAGAAAGGTTCTGAACCGGGGCTGGGGAGGTGGACTGGCTTCACGTCCAGGCCGCCATGCCCGCTCTGGGGGCCAGTGGCCTGGGCAGGAGGGTGGGGCATAGGGGGCACCTCCAGGTTGGTCTCCATTAGAAGGGTGCTCTGTGACCAATACAGGGACCGTCGGCGAGCTCAGGAATGAGGAGCAAGGGGCTCCTTTCCTCATGTCTGGCCTGATGTGCCCTGGCCACAGCCCTGCCCCATGGCCGCTCTCTGGCTGGGCCCCCTGGGAAGCTCCACAGAACCGCTCTGGGCACCGGTGGCTGAGTCAGCAGGGGCTCCTTTCCTCATGTCTGGCCTGATGTGCCCTGGCCACAGCCCTGCCCCATGGCCGCTCTCTGGCTGGGCCCCCTGGGAAGCTCCACAGAACCGCTCTGGGCACCGGTGGCTGAGTCAGCGTGGACCCGCAATGCCACTTGTCATCACGCACGCGCAGAGACAGAGGATGTCCTTGGAGATGCAGTGTGCCCCTGCGTGCGTGTCGTTTCCACGCCGTGTGTGACGAAGCAGAAGCAGGCAGAAGTCGCACACCGAGGCACCTCCAGGAGAGCCGGGCACTGGGCACCCTCTTTCCTGACACGTGACCTGCAAACTGGCTTTTCATATTTGGGTACTCAGTAGGCATTCGCGTGGAAATGAACAAAGTGGGACTGTCACTTCAGGGAAAACACATTCAGTATTTGCCGTCAATGATAAAGTCTGAGTTTTTCATGCACACATTAAAGAAGGTTAGAAAACTTGTACCTACCACTGTGAGCTTCCCAATGCTTAAAGACGCTTCTGAGGAGACTGGTGGTGACATTAGTAGAATTTAAAAAGGGATCTTTTGGTTCTGAATCATGATCTGTGTCAACATGTGGGAGCCGCTCCTTTCCGAACGACAGGGCAGCCGTCAAGCCCCCTTGCTGGCAGGGAGCAGGCTGGAGAGTGGACTTAGCCCGTCACACCATGCAAGTGCCCCAGTCGCCTCCAGCCCCACGTCGCACGGACCTCTACTTTCCTTTTCTTAAAGTAACTTTTTACTTTGAAACAGTTTAAGACTCACGGAGTCCCAGTCCCTCATGCCTCTCACCCAGCTTCCCCCAGGACAGAATCTCACGAACATTGTAAAACCAGTTCCATTAACTCAAGGACAGACTTCCTCAGTTTTACATGCAGTCTGTTCTTTTTTCCCCAACCAACCTTTAAGAAACTACCATTTGTTGAGTTTGATTGTAGTATCTTAAAAAACAACCACAACAGTCTGCAAAAAGTTATTAAAACCACCCTCCCTTTCTAACTCCTATCTGTGCGAGGCTGGATTTTCTTTTTCTTTTTCACATGGGCAGGCACCGGGAATTGAACCCGGGTCCTCAGGCATGGCAGGCAAGCAT
Organism: Myrmecophaga tridactyla; assembly: GCA_004026745.1. NCBI lineage: Eukaryota > Metazoa > Chordata > Mammalia > Pilosa > Myrmecophagidae > Myrmecophaga > Myrmecophaga tridactyla. The sequence continues at coordinate 19,743 of PVIY010029238.1, forward strand.
TCTTGCCTGCTGAGCCACTGTGGCCCGCCCTGGATTTTCTTTTTCAACAAAAATCACATATCACAGCAGACTGAATGCAGAAGCTGATATGAGCCTCTAACTGCTTTCAATTAAGCCAGACATGTAAGGAATGTGCAAAAATGTAAAACAATGTCTCTCTTCTCACAAAATTTGTTTGGGAAATTACAGTTATTTTTCTTAAATATATGCTACATTAATATACAATAGGTTTTTTTTAATGAATAAATATTTTAAAAATTTCTTAGTGTGAATTTCTGAAACCATGACTATTCAATAGATATAACCAACATAAACACCAACTCTTTGGGGTCCTTGGTAGTTTTTCAGGTTATAAAGGGATTCCAAGGCCAGTGCACTGAGCACTCCTCCCTCACAGCGCAGCCTCTCCAACTCACACTCACCCAGATGCAGGCTGGAGCGTGTTTATTCACGGGTACAAGTACATGGATTTGAGTTAAATCTTATCAAAACTTATCCAGAGGAATTACAAGTTCAGAAATTTCTAGAGTGCCTGTCAAGGAGAAATACTCATGACATAAACTCAAACCAATTATTTCAAAGTGACCTTTTCTAGAAGGAGAAAGCATACCATTAAATCATTTGCTTTTTAACTTAAATTCAAGTACAGTAGTCCAAGAAATTAAAGGTATTCATCAATTTCATAGAATTCACATACTTTTTGTTAGAATGATCTTGCATTTAAACAGATTTTTCATTTCTCAAATCCGTGAAGTAAACAGCAGACTTAAAAACACAGTATTTGTTCCACTGTCTTTAATAGCTTGGTCTATGATTTCATGAGCTTGGTTTGATCCATGGCTGTGAAAAATATGCAAAGAGCAGCTGTAATGAAAAGTTGCATTCCCTCATAGAGAAGTTTTGGAGCAAATACACTCCATATAAATAAATGATAGCGCAGGGATGTCACCAAAATGATATACGCGCCAACTGGAACAGAACCCATGAGTGCATAGCAGAAGCAGGCGTGCCTCAGGGCAGAACTGCTGCTAGCAAAACAAAAAGGAAACGTGCGTTAGTATGTGGCCCTTATACACCGGGAAAGGCAAGGCTGTCTATTAACTACATCTCCACTTTGAAAGCGACTATGGTAATTTCAGCTCCTGGACTAGAGAGAGACACCTTCTTTCAATAGCTCACTCAAACATAACAACTACTCTGTTTACGAAGTGCCAGCTCTTCCTCTAGATGCTCCAGAAAAGGAAGAAAAAAGAAGGGAAAACACAATCCCTGCTCCCAGGAAACCTACCTTCTCGTGAAGGAAACAGAAGATAAAGAGATAAATAAAAACATGTCGGGAAGTATAAGTGTACAAAGAAAATAAAGCCACAGATGGGAGAGGCAGGGAGGGGCTCCCCTGTTTTATGGCGCACACCCCTGAAGTGGCCCAAAGACATCATAAAAGCGACTCGGGTGCTGGCTGGAAAGTCATTCCCCCTGAAGTCTGGACTGGTCCATCTGGGAGGGGTCAGGAGGAGCCAGGAGGTGCCTGTGCTGTGCTGGGACCAGTGATGTATCTTTGAACATGCTTCCACTCACTGCAGTTACTCATTTCTAATTGTGTACCTGTTTACTGTACCAATAAATCACAAATATGATGAAATGCAAACAACAAATAGAAAATCACAAGCAAAGAGGAGACAGCAGTAAGTAAAAGAAGCGCTAGCCTTTTCCTCCTGCATTCCCTGGTGCGTCCTGCCTGTACTCACCACGTTGGAGACACTGCTCAAAACCGCTCACCAAGCAGGTAACAGGGAAGACAAGAGTCACCAGAGGAGAAACATCCCTGAAAGCCTTTCATGTCCTCCACTTGTTTGCAAACAATTAGTTCAATAATTACATTAATTGAACCCATTCCTTAAAGCAGAATTCCAAGGCCCTCTATTTTTAAGGTGAGTACCTGATAAGTTTGTTACCAATTTTCAATACCTCGTGGTTATTAAAATTTGACTGACATGTATTTAATGAGTTTGCAGAATTTTATTATTGAACATACAAGTACCTGCTAGTGCCCAGGCAATGATGCTGAGCTAACCCAATGCATGCCGCTGGCAGGCCCGACAGCCATTGTACAAATCCCAGGAAACCTGGCCCCGAAGGAGCAGAAGAAGGCTGCAAACCCACTTTCCAGAAGAGGGGGAGAAATTGAGTGGGGGCTCATCCCCGGCCGCATTTACTACTTGAAGCTTTCTTGGGGCTCACTGCTTGTCCCTGCTGTACTTCTGAGGGAACAGAACCCCATACCTACATCTGACTCATGCTGATACTCAATTCCTAAAAGTCTACGGGGGGAGAGCTGTGGGATGATGGTGTAGAAGGAAGCCCCAGGAGTCAGTCCCACCACAACTGCTTACCTGGCAGGAGCTGTCTGAAAAACTACTCTGGAGTCTGGAGTCTAGAGGACATTGTGGAGCACCCAGGGAAGAGCGGGAGGAAGAGGCTGTCAACTGCAAGGACTAGTAAATTTCCCTTCCTACAGCAGCTGCCATCCCCCACCCCCAGCCCCCCGCAGACGCAGTGGGGGCTGCAGTCCAGGCCCCTGGGGCAGCCAGGGCGTAACATGGAGACCTAGTCCTCTAAATTCTGGGGATATGGCCTGACTGCCCATCACCACTGGGACCAGCTAGTTGAGGTCATGGGGGGACTGGTTCTGAGGGCGGCCACTGTGCTAAGCCCCTCAGGTAAAAGCCGCAGAAGAGTCCTAAAGAGGTGGGGCCCGCCCCCTCCCCTTTTATTCTTTTTTTGATTTCCGTTCCTTGTTTGGGAGCAAGAATAGACTGGAAAACCACAAATTAGCTCCACCCTTCAATAACACCATCACTACAAAGCAAAAAACCTCAGCAATCCCAAGAGTGGGAGAACTAGATTTGCAGAGTTATAGCAAACCAATACTCAGAATGTCCAGTTCTCAGTAAAAATTTAAAACACACAAAGAAATAGAAGGTACGGCCCATTTGTATGGAAAAAAACAAACTGCCAGAATCCATCCCTGAGAAGCTCATACATTGAAACATTATTCAAACTCTTTAAATCAACCACCTTAATTACACCCAACAATCTGAAGGAATCCATATACAAAGAACTAAAGGAAATTAGGAAAATGTCTTAATAAACTAAAGGGATAGAAATTATGAAAAGGAACCAAACAGAAAATTTTGGAGCTGCAAAGTACAGTAACTGAAATGAAAAACACCTTAGATGGGTTTAATGGCAGATGTGAACAGGCAGAAGAATGAATCCATGAACTTGAAGATGAGACCTTAGAAATTATCTAGTGTTTTGGTTTGGTAAAGCTCATGAAATGCAGTATACCACATATGCACTGGCTTTTACAAAGGGGATTTAATAGCTTAGAAATGTACAGTTCTAAGGCCATGATACTGTCCCAGTTAAGGCAACAGCAGGATGATACCTGCCATTCTCTCCTGGTTACCGGTGAGTGGGGGCACCTCTGTTGGGCAGTGAGGCCCATGACGACACTGCTGGCCCTTCTCTCCTGGGTTTTGCTGCTTCAGATTCTGGCTTCCCCATCTCTGGCTTTTCTCTAAACTTCTCTTGGTGTATCTCTGTTTTCTGTGTGTCCTTCATTCACTTATAAAGGACTCAAGTAAGAGGATTAAGACCCAATGGGGCAGGCCTCAACTAAAATAACTAACTCAAAAGGTACCCCCACAACAGGTCTGCACCCCCACAATAGTTTCAGAATGGACTGAAAGAACATGACCCTTTCTGGGGCACACAATAGCTCCAAACTACCACATCCAATGTGAGGAGCAAAGAGCAAAAACAATGAAGAAAAATGAGCAGAGCCAGTGGGACCTGTGGGACACCATCAAGCAAACCAACATAGGCATCATTGGAGTCCCAGAAGGACAGGGTGGGGGTGGGGCCGAAAAAGCATTTGAAGAAATAATGGCCAAAAACCTCCCCCATCTGATGAGACATGAATGTACACATCCAGCAAGCTTGATGATCTCCAAGCAGGACAAAGTCTAGGAGATCTACATCAAGATGCAAAGTGAAGATGTCAAACTCCAAAGGCAAAGAGGATCGTGAAAGCAGCAGGAGAGAAGTGACTTATTCCGTATAAGTGTCCCTCATCAAAGCAGATTTCCCATCAGAAACCGTGGAGGCCAGAGGATGGTAGGAGGGAAATACTTAAAGTTCTTAAAGGAAAAACTGTCAACAAATCCAACAAATTATCTTTCAAAATGAAAGAGAAATGGAGAGATTTACAGATAGGCAGAAGCTCAAAGGGCAGTGCACCTGCAGCTCAGAGGCAGAGTTCTTGCCTGCTGTGCTAGAGACCTGGGTTCGATTCCTGGAGCCTGCTCATGCAAAAAAAAAAAAAAAAAAGCTTAAAGAGTTAATTACCAGAAGACCTGCCCTACAAGAAATGCTAGAGTCCTTCAGGTGAGGTTCTTTTACTTCTTTAGGCAATGACTCAAAGACACAAGGAGATAGGCAGAGCATGTACATGAATATGCACAGGTAAATGTAAAATCCTGCATTATTGTAGATTTTATATTAAAAGCCTCCTGTTGCAAAGTCATGGACAGGTGTGTGGTGGCCGTCTCCCAGCCCTCGCTCACACCACCTCCTTTTCTATCGTGTGGCACTGTTTCAGTCTGTTTCCATTCCACAACCTGGGAGATGTTAGGTCTAATGAAAAGGCAGGGCCCGACCTTAAACTCAGAACCTGGGACCAAGCAGCCTCAGATGCTTACCAGGCAGAAATTCTGAGGGGTGGGCCCCAGGGTTGATGCATCCCTGCCTTCGGGCAGCACAAATCTGTCCCTCCTCTCTGACGAGAAGTGGGGTGTGGGGAGCTTCCGTCCATGTCTCTGACCCCAGCAATTTGGCCTCCCTGGAGCACCAGCCACGATGCAGTCTCTCCCTCTGCTCTCTGGGCCCTTTGTGCTGTGTAACAATGTGCTCGTTTGCTGAAAATCTATTGTACCTAAGCCTGTGTTTCCCGGACACATGGCCAGCTGTGCACTCCCCAGCCTTTCATGACATAACAGGCAAATGTGTAAACAACAATGCTAATCTGTGGACATACAATCTCTGAAGATGAGATATGCAACAATAACAATATAAAGGGGAGAAGAACAGATACAGGAGTACAGAGTGTATACAATACTGAAGCTAAGTTGGTACTAGTTGAACTAGGTTATTCGTTTAAGATGTTCACTATAATTGTAAAGGCAACCACTAAGAAGATAACAACAAAAAAAGGAAACAATGAGGAAGAGAATTAAAATGGTATACTACAAAAAAGCAACTATATACAAAAAGAGGCAGCACTGGAATAGCTGAGGAACAAAAATATGGAAGACGCACAAAAAATAAACAGCAACATGGCAGAAGTAAATTCTTCCTTTTCAGTTATTACCTTAAATGTCAATGGATTAAATACCCCTAAAAATGGCAGAAATTGGCAGCCTGGGGGAAAAAATCTCTTCCAGACAAATGCACTTTATATTTTTCTAGACAAATGCACTTTATATTCAAAGACACAAAGAGGTTGAAAGTAAAAGGTGGAAAAAACTACTTTATGCAAACGTAATCAAAAGACCCAAGGTGGCTTATATTATTATCAGATAAAAGAGAGTTTAAGTAAAAAAAGTTTAAGAGATAAAGAATGATATCATATATTGATAAAAGGCTCAATCCAGCAAGAAGAGAAAATGATTATAAACATACATGCACCTCACAATATACCCCCAAAATATAAAGCAAAAATTGACAGAATAAAAGGGGGAAATAAGTATTTTACAAAAATTGTTGGAGACTTTAATACACCACTTTCAGTAACTAATAGAAACAATCTAACAGAAGATCAATAAGGAGACAGAAACTTTGAACAACACTATTAACCAATTACACCTAAAGGATGTATATAAAACATTCGCCCCCCAACAGCAGAACACACATTCTTCTCAAACGTACATGGAACATTTTCCAGGATAGATACTTTGTTATTCCACAAATCAAATACTAATAAATCTAAAATTTTCAAATCATACAAAGTATCTTCTCAATCCACAATGGAATAAAGCAAGAAATCAACAAGAAAAATTGGAAAATGTATAAATATGTGGAAATTAAACAACAAATGGATCAACAAGGAAGCTAGGAAATAACCTGAGATGAAGGTAAACAAAATCACTACACACTAAAACAGGATGCAGCAAATGCAGTGCTCAGAGGGAAATCTATAGCTCTAAATGCCTTAATTAAAAAAGATCAGAAATCAATAACCTACTTTCACATCTAAAGAAACTATAACAAGAAGAGAAAATTAAACTCAAAGTTAGGAGAAGGAAAGAAATAGTAAAGTTGAGAGCAAAGAATAGAAAAATAATAGAGAGAAAAATCAACAAAACGAAAATCGGTGGGTTCCCACCTGGCCAAGATGACAGCGGAAGAAATTCCAAGGAGCTATTCCCTCCAGTGTCTTTGAATGATGAACAAACATTGGCAGAGCCATCTCCTCAAAACAACGAAATAATTAAAGGGGTGCAGTAACTAAGTGAGCCCCAGAGCAGGAAGGCAGGTCTGAATGGGAAGAGGGACTCATGCTGCCCTTGCTGGTCCACCTCTCCCTAGTGTGGGGTGCAGCTACCTGCACAGCCCCTAGGGCCCTAGGCCCTACTCCTGGGGGCCCTCTTAGTTGGTGCCGATCTGTCAGTGGCAGCTGTAGAGACCAAGCCAGGAAACCTGTCTAGGAATCTCCTTCTCGGGAACTGCCTGAAGGCTTCCACGCTGTGGAAGAAACAGTGATGTCTAAGTGACCTGCTGTAAGTCATGAAATAGAGCACAAGGAATGAGAGGAAGTCTATTTCACATGGAATAGAGGAGACGTTAGAATTCCTGTAAACAGGGGACTCCCTAAAGCCATAAGCAAGCACAAGCCCAGGATAAGAGGCAAACTTAGAAAAGACAGAGGAGACCCCACATTTCCCATTTGCCTTGGGCCGAACATCTTGATAGGAAGGCAAAGCTCTGAAGGAGAGCACCAGCCAAGGCAGAGCCAATTTTTAAAGAATGTGAAAGGTGTTTTGGGGGATTGGGTTTTTGTTAGCTGCCAGCACTCAAGGAAATCTCTGTCATAACAGTGGCTGGATACAAATTTAAGGAAGGAGACAGCTCAGGGACTAGATTCCGGAGTTAACACAATAAAACTTGACAACTGAAATCAGTGGCTAAAGAGCAGAAAGGAAAAAGAAACAAAAAGGGAATGGAATCCAAGAGACTTGTCGAATACCGTCAAGCATATCAGCCATACACATTATGGGAGTCCCAGAAGGAGAAGAAAGAGAAAGGGCAAAAGGAATATTCAAAGAAATAATGGCAGAAAACTTCCCAAATTGAATGAAGGACATGAATACACACAGTCAAGAAACCCAACAAACCCCAAGCAGGAAAAACTTGAAGAGAACCAAACACACCCAGACATGTAGTAAACTGCCAAATGCCAGGGACACAAAGAGGGTTCTGAAAGATACAAGAGAAAATCAACATATTATGTACAAGGGGAGTCCAAATAAGACCGAGTACTGATTTCTCAATAGAAACCATGGAAGAAGGCAGTGGGATAAAATATTAAAAGTGCTGAAAGAAAACCATTGCCAACCAGGAGTTTGGACCTTCCAACAATGGAAAGGAAAGATTGCTGCCTTCCAACAATGAGGAAAGATTAAGACATTCACAGATAAATAAAACCTGAGGGCGTTCGGTGCCATTAGTCCTGCTCTACAAACAATGCCAAAGGGAGCTGACTGAAGGGCTAAAGGAAAGGCTACCAGACAGCGGACCAAAGTAGCACAGAGAAACAATGACCCTTAAAGTAAAGGGAACCAAATGGGAAAGTAGGATGCCAGCACTTTATTATTGTATTTTCTGGTATGTAATTCCACTCTTACTTCTTAAAGAGTCTAAAATGGAAACACCTAAAAGTAATAAAGATGTAATGTGCAACAAGTACAAGAAAAAAGGCAAGACAGACAGGTATAGGAACAGTGTGTGTATGCTACTGAAGTTAAGTTGGGATCAAATGACACATAACTAGTATCAATTTAGATGTTAAATTGTAGCCCTGTGGTAACAACAAAGAAAACATATGAAAAATACATACAGAAAGAAATGAGAAGAGACTCAGAATGGTACAATTATAAAAATCAAACAATATGAAAGGAGGAATAGAGGGCCAAAAATAATTATAATAATTGCAAAGATCAAAGAGCAAAATGGTAGAAGAAAGACCTGCATTATCAGTAGATAAAACTTTCTAGCCAAAGGACAAATTTTCTAGTCAAAAGGCAAAGAGCTACAGAATGAATAAAAACCATGACTCAACTATATGCTGCTTACAAGAGACAACCACCTTAAATTCAAAGATACAAGCATGTTAAAAAGGAAAGGATGTATTCTAGAGGCTACTCTTAGGCAAGTGTCAGCTAGATATTGCTATTTACCATGGTTTGCCAACTCCAACCAAAACCATTCCTGCCAACCCTAAAGAACACCCAGGGTTCTATCTGAGATTCTACAAAGGTTCCATGCACTATGATTACAACCAGAAACCTTCAACCTTCCAAATGGGTTCCTAGGCCAGGTAAGTCCTGAAATTGAGAGGGCCCAGCCTCTCCAAAACATCCACTGGTTTCATCCTCCTACTCTATATTATCAACAGCCCTTGTCAACATGAAAAAGTTAGAATGGTCTCAAATACCCCTAAAGATTGGGAGAAAGATCAAAGGAAAAGGTGGAGTTAGAGAAGAAAGATAAAACAAATGAGTAGGAATGCTGAATCATTATGTTATTTCTTTTAGTCACCAGTGTTTTAGAGCAGCTAGAAGGAAAAACCTGAAATCGTGGAACTGTGACCCACACCAAACTCTGAAATCTGTTCTATAATCAATTGTTGAAGTGTGCTTTGAAATTTATTGCTTCTTTATATATATGTTATTTTTCACAATAAAATACAAAGAAAAGGAAAGGATGGAAAAAACACACCATGTAAATTATAACCAAATGAGAAATGGTGCAGTCTTACAAATTTCTGACAAAATAGACTTCAAGTAAAAAACACAATAAGGGGGCCAAGATGGCGGCTTAACAAGGTGTGCATTTTAGTTTGTCCTCCAGAACAACTACTAAATAACCAGAAACAGTACAGAATAGCTCCTGGGGCCACGTCAGTGACCGGACACACAGTGTACCCCAGTCTGGACCAGCTGGACCAGCTGCGAGCCCCCCCCAGGACCGTGAGTTCCCAAAGCTGCAGCAGCCAGCATCCCTCCCCCACAAGCAGTTTCTCAGACAGGAAAGGAAAGAGACTTTACCTGCAACAGGTGCTGAGCCCAACCAAACACCAATTGTGTAATTAATGAACAAATTCTGATGACTAAAAATAGGCCCCCAGCTCAGGTGAACCTGGTCAAAGTGGAGGTCACTCATTTTTGCCCCGGTGCCAAGGGGACAGGGCTGATGGAAAAAGAAAAAAGAAAAAAAAAAAAAAAGAAGGAAACAGAGGTTTTTGTGGCTGTGTTTCTACAAAGGCTTGACTGCCTTTGAATACAGCAGTGGGGCTTCTTGGGCTGCAACTGCCCCAGGCATAGGCAGAAACAAGCTCGTTTGGAGGCTTCTCTGGAGCCTGTACCTGGCCCAGTTCTGGTGGAATCCCTCCCTCAAGGAATTCAGACACCAGGACTTGGTAATTTGAAGCCATTAAAACCAGCCTACAACCTCTCCTCTGTCTCCACCACCCCCCAGCAGGGAGAGTCTGCCAAAGTTAAAGGTACCACATCATCTTATGCTGGTGGGACCTGCAGGCAGATGAGCTTCACATACTGGGCAGGATAAGAAAAACAGAGTCCAGCTGTTTCAACCTGCTGGGTCTCACTCCTCAGGAAAACCAATGCAGGTGACTCTTTCCTCCTGATAGGAGGCCAGTTTGGTCTGGGAAAATCTGGCTGGAGTTTATAACACCTAAGTAGACCCTCCTAAGTGTGTGTGTGTGGGGAAGACACCATACAAGCAGGGCAAGAAACAAGAAAACAAGAGCTGAAAAATTCTTCTCTGTTAAACAAAACTTAAGCTTAGAGGTCCAGAAAAAGCTGAACTGAATGTCAAAGAACAGACAGACAACAAATTCATCCAGCAAGAAAACCCTAGGTAAAAGAAGTGAAAGAAATCTCCAGAATAAACTAATTAAGATAATTAAATGCCTAGACACCAGCAAAAAATAACAAATCACACTAGGAAAATTGAAGAGATGGCCCAGTCAAAGGAACAAACCAACAATTCAAATGACATATAGGAGCTGAAACAATTAATTCAGAATATACAAACAGACATGGAAAACCTCATCAAAAACAAAATCAATGAATTGAGGGAGGATATAAAGAAGGCAAGGAATGAACAAAAAGAAGAAATCAAAAGTCTGAAAAAACAAATCACAGAACTTATGGGAATGAAAGACAAGGTAGAAAAGATGAAAAAAACAATGGTAGATTTCGAGAGACAGAACATAGGAGTAGTGAACTGGAGGGTGGAACATCTGAAATCTGGCAAGAGAAAGAAAATATAGGGAAAAAAATGGAAAAATATGAGCAGAACTCAGGAAATTGAATGACAATATGAAGCGCACGAATATATGTGTTGCGGGTGTCCCAGAAGGAGAAGAGAAGGGAAAAGGAGGAGAAAAACTAATGGAGGAAATTATCACTGAAAATTTCCGAACTCTTATGAAAGACTTAAAATTACAGATCCAAGAAGTGCAGCGTACCCCAAAGAGAATAGATCCGAATAGAGGTACTCCAAGACATTTAATAATCAGAATGTCAGAGGTCAAAGAGAAAGAGAGAATCTTGAAAGCTGCAAGAGAACAGCAATCCATCAAGTACAAGGGAAACCCAATAAGACTATGCGTAGATCTCTCAGCAGAAACTATGGAGGCAAGAAGACAGTGGGATGAGATATTTAAAAATTACTAAAACAGAAAAACTGCCAACCAAGAATTCTATATCCAGCAAAATTGTCCTTCAAAAATGAGGGAGAAATTAAAACATTTTCAGACAAAAAAAATCACTGAGAGAATTTGTGACCAAGAGACCAGCTCTGCAAGAAATAATAAAGGGAACATTAGAGACAGATATGAAAAGACAGAAGAGAGAGGTGTGGAGAAGAGTGTAGAAAGGAAGAGTATGAGTAAAAAGAAGGAAAATTAGATATGACATATAAAATCCAGAAAACAAAATAGTAGAAGAAAACCTGTGCAGTAATAACACTGAATGTTAGTGGATTAAACTCCCCAATCAAAAGACATAGTCTGGCAGAATGGATTAAAAAACAGGACCCATCTATATGCTATCTCTACTCAAAGGACATGAGGGCAAGGACACAAACAGACATCTGCACATCAATGTTTATAGCAGCATTATTTACAATTACCAAGAGATGGAAGCAGTCAAAATGTCCATCAACAGACAGGTGGCTAAACAAACTGTGGCATATACATACAATGGAATATTATGCAGCTGTAAGACAGAATGAAATTATGAAGCATGTAACAACATAGATGGACCTTAAGGACATTATGCTGAGTGAGGTTAGCCAAAAACAAAAGGACAAATACTGTATGGTCTCACTGATATGAACTGACATTAGTGAATAAACTTGGAATATTTTGTTGGCAACAGAGACCATCAGGAGATAGAAATAGGGTAAGATATTGGGTAATTGGAGCTGAGGGGATGCAGACTGTGCAACAGGACTGGATACAAAAACTCAGAAATGGACAGCACAACACTATCTAACTGCAATACAATTATGTTAAAACACTGAATGAAGCTGAATGTGAGAATGATAGAGGGAATAAATGAATAAATGAAATCAGAAAGAAAGACGATAAACATTGAGATGGTATAATCTAGGAATGCCTAGAGTGTATAATGATACTGACTAAATGTACAAATTTAAAAATGTTTTTGCATGAGGAAGAACAAAGGAATGTCATTTTTGCAGGGTGCTGAAAATAGATGGCAATTAATACTTTAAAATTTCAACTTATGTGTGAGACTAAAGCAAAAAATGTTTATTTGGTACAAAATTTATATTTTGACTAGTGCATCTCCTAATATAGCTTATGTAGATAGTTGGTTGAACAACATAAGTAATGGAACCTTGGGTAGGACATGAGATTTTGTTGGTTTGTCCAGAGTGATGCCCTGATGAATCCCAGAGTGATTTGATGAGTGAGCGGAAATGTATTTGCAAAGTCCCTTCAGGGAATGGTGAGAACGGGGGAAAATTCAACCTCTCCAAGTTGAATCCTTGATATTCTCACTAGCAGTGTGGACAACCAAAGCTATAGGCTGAGCCCCCAGTCTTGGGTTTGTTTATATGAAACTTAACCCCACAAAGGATAGGTCAAGTCTACTTAAAAGTAGGCCTAAGAGTCACCCCCAAGAGAGCCTCTTTTGTTGCTCAGATATGGCCTCTCTCT
>PVIY010029239.1:0-32592 GCA_004026745.1 Myrmecophaga tridactyla
CACTCCTGGGAGTCATGACCCACATAGAGAGAAGGAGGGCAGTGAGTTTGCTTGTCATGTTGGCTGAGAGAGCAATAAGCCGCATCTGAGCAACAGAAATGATTCTCTGGGAGTGACCCTAAGGGCTAATTTTAAGTAGGTTTAGTCTATCCTTTGGGGGAATGTTTCATGTGAACAAACCCCAAGATTGAGGGCTCAGACTATTGATTTGGTTGTCCCCACTGCTTGTGAGAATATCTGGAATTCTCCAAATGGGGAAATTGAATTTCCCCCTTTTCTCACCATTCCCCCATGGGGACTTTGCAAATACTTATTTATTCACTGTTCAAATCACTCTGGGATTTATCAGGCTGCCACTCTGTACAAACCTACAAAATCTCATGCCCTATTCAAGGTTCCATGTACTTATGGTGCTCAATTAACCTGTCCATATAAGCTGTATTAGGAAATGCACTAAGTTTTAATGATTAAACTATATTTATGTGACTGGTTGAACAAAGTACAAAGTTCCTGATGATTTACCATAACAAACAACAGCTCTCTCATAAGCTTTGAGGTTAGAAATTTGGAATCAGTATCACTAGTCTGAAATCAAGGTGTCTCTAAGGCCACACTCCCTTGGCATGCTCCTGGGGAAAATATTTTCCTCTCCTCTACCAGCCCACTGTTGCTGCCAGAACTACTTTTTTTCACTATATTTATCTAGTCTTCAAGCCCAGCATCCTTAAATCTCTTTTTGCTCTGCTGTTCTATTTCCTTCCCTTCTGAGTTTTGGTAACACCTGTGGGAACCAGATTTTAATGCACCAGGTATTTTCAGGCTATTATTCAGTCTCCGATGTGTATCCTTCTGCCCCAATTTTATTTACTTATTCAACATGCAAAATAGATTCCTCCTTTCCTAACTTCTCTAAACACTTCAACCCATTGAAGCCTCAATGCTGTTACAAAACCTCATCTAAATAGCATCAGCTCAAAATTTCCAAATCATCATATAAATCATCGCCATCAAGTATGGGTGACACACTATGTAGGACCCATTTTCTGGCAAAATTCATCTCTATCTGTGGAACAAACAAGTAGAAAATAAGTTTACTGATTCCGTAATACTATGGTGGGTACATAGTAGAAAATTTTAAGACATTCCCATTTGAAACATGTTAATAATAGCTGCATTTAAAGAATTCATGATGATTGCTTTTACTGTTTATTTGGTCTTTTACTCCCAGTTTCTGCCTTGGTCTTAGTTTATGAGATTCCTGTGTAGAAAGCAGAGCTCTTACTCAAACCATTGCTTAAATCTGAGAGAAACCTAAAAAAATCCCTTCTGTCTTTCCTGGCTGTATTCATTTGCATTCTGGGAACACTAACTCCATGTATCCTAAGGAGGTGATGGGTGAAATATTTGATGTATCTGCCCCTCCTACCTGTTGGTACAGTAACCAGTTGTGTTTTAGTCTGTATTGTGTCCTGGCTGCACAAAGATGCCAGGTTGACCTTGGTCTGAACAGTAGAAAACATTGGATTTTTGTGGCTTTTATAAAGGAGATTTATTAAGTTATGAGTTTACAGTTCTAATGCCATAAAAATGTCCAAACTAAGGCATCAAGTGAAAGATAACTTACCCAAGGAAGGCCGATGTTTGTCATGTGGGAAGGCACATGGCTAGTGTCTGCTGGTTCTTGTTTCCGGTTCCATGGTTATCAGCTTCTGTTGCCAGTGGTTTTCTCTCTAAGAATCTGTGGGCCTTCACATAGCAACTCCAGGACACAAATCTAGGTTCTGGCTTGCCAGCATCTCATGGAAAGGCATATGGCATGTCTGGTGGGCCCTGCATCTCCAAACATCTGATTCTAGCCATCTGTTGTCTCTACTGGTACTCCAAGCATCACCAGATGTCTGCGTCTCTGTTGGCTCTGAGCTTTCTCCAAAATGTTTCCCCTTTTAAAGGACTCCAGTAAATTAATTTAGACCCACCGTGAATGGGTGGAGTCACATTTCCATGTAACCAAAAGGCCACACCCACAGTTGGGCATGTCACGTCTCCACAGAAGTAATCTAATCAAAGTTTCTCACCCTAAGCAATAAGTCTTGTCCCCCAAGATTGGATCAGGAAACATGGTTTCTCTGGGGTACATAATAGTTACAAACTGGCACATTAGGCCTCAGCTCTCCACAGCAGATACTCAACTTGTTCTTGTGGAGGATCAGACTAGGGGCTGCAGTGTGAACATGACAGCTGTGGTTCCTACTTTAATGGAACATCCTACTTTCCTTTAGTAAATCACGCACAAACACACACAGTCTTTGACAATTGCAGGTGTAAAGCAATTTTCCACATCAAAAAATAAAAATTGACCTACCTGACTGCAATGAAGTTTTTCTTAAATTTGTATTGTAAACAACAAACAAGCATACAAACATTGTTGACATGCAAACTTGATATAGTTATAATCAATGGTACACAATATCATTACACACTTGTGTATTCATCACCATGAACATTTTTTTGAACATTTGCATCTCTCCAGCTAAAGCATGAAAAAAATAAAACCTCATATATGCCATCCCCTTACCTTCCCTCTCATTGATCACTAGAGTTCCAATCTACTCAATTTACTTTAATTCTTTTGTCCCCCTATTATTTGTTTACATCTTATCCATATTTTTTGCTCATCTCTCCATACTGTAGAATAATGGAGCATCAGACTCAAGATTTTCACAATCACACAGTCACATTGCAAAAGCTATATCAGTATACAATTATTTTCAAGAAATATGGACTACTGGAACACAGCTCTACAGTTCCAGGTACTTCCCCCTAGCCACTCTAATACACCATATACTTAAAAGAGGATATCTATAAAATGTATAAAAATAACTTTCGGTATATTTTATTTTGTCTCATTTCTCTCTTCCCCTTTTTGGTCAAGAAAGTTTTCTCAAACCTTTGATGCTGAGTCCCAGCTCATTCTAGGATTTCTGTCCCACATTGCCAGGGAGGTTTATGCCTTTGGGAATCATGTCCCACATAGAATGGGAAGGGCAGTGTGTTTGCTTGTCATGTCAGCTGAACAAGAGAGAGGCCACATTTCAGCAACAAAAGAGGTTCTCTGGGGGTGACTCTTAGGCCTAATTTTAAGTAGGCTTAGCCTATCCTTTGCAGAGGTATGTTTCATAGGGGCACACCCCAAGATTGAGGACCCAGTCTATTGATTTATTTGTCCCCACTGCTTGTGAGAATATCAGGAATTCTGCAAGTGGGGAAGGTGAAATGCTTCCCACAGGACTGTTTCATCTTTAAAGTCATTCATTCTTAATGTCCACACTAGTGGGAATGTGAGAATTCCCTTCATTTGGTGCCACAGAGCTTTTTTTTAATTAAAGCAGAAGAGGTTTAATGTGACTGGAAGTGGGGAAAGAAAACATGACTGTTCTTGGGCTGATCTATTTAGGAAAGACTTTAAGCAGAGCACAAGATGTAGAAAGGAATTGCATTACAGCTTGTCATGCCCATGAACCTCTGGGAAAACCTTTACATCCACCAGTTGTGGCACATTCCCTGGTTTGAATAGTTCTGTTCTAAGGGATCTGAGTCTGGACCAAAGGATGCAAGGAGGTGAGGAAAATCAGTGGTCAGAGAAGCACGTTTTTCAAGTAGTGTCCAGCTCACTTACAAGTGAGATTTTGAACATCAGAGCAGTTTCTATAATGTCACTCCAGAGGGGTCTGGCATTTGGGAATGTTAACTTACACTAGGTCGTCTTTGGCAGACCTCACTTTGTAACACTATAGTCTCCCTCACCTCTCCCCAAGCATCATTCTATGTTTTTTAAAACTTTTTTTTTGGAGTAATCTTAGATTTATAGAAAAGTTGCAGAGATAGTAGAGGATTCCTGTACACTCTCACCCACTTCCTCTTGATGCTGCCATCTTACATAGTCATGGTTCAGTGACAAAATTCAGCTATGTATGTTGGTAAAATAATATTAACTGAAGTCTAGACTTTTTTCAGGTTTAACCATTTTTCCGCATGTATTATTCCTGTTCTAACTTCCAAACCAGCACCACATGTTGTGTAACCTTTCCATGAATTTCTTACAAGAATCCTGGGTGACTTTTACAGAAGAACATCATGGTCACTGCTAATGAGTGCTCCCATGTGAAATGAAAGCATAGGATCTTATTCTATACATGAATATTCTATGTGTTTTTCAACCAATCTCAACATTTTAATATGAAAAATTGGTCTTTGCCTCTGTAATAGCAATTTGCTAAATCATCACATGTACTCATTCATCTGAAAATGTATTTGGGCACTTTCATGAGGGCACTGCAGCTACAATGGGGACTGAACATTACATAGACAGCAGCAGTTGTTTGAGAACTCTGACACATGGTCATGCTGGCTGTGTATGAATCGACCCTTATGACTCACTTAGCCTGATGTCATATCTGCAAGAGGAACACATGTGCCAAGTGTTCCCAGGTAAGGGCATGGGATAGTGAGAGCAAATGCACAGGCAGCAGAGAGGTTCAGGTCTTCTAGGGATGTCCCCAGAACACTCCCCTCTATGACAGATTCCTGCACAGAATTCCTTCAATTGTCTGAGAACATGGCCTTATAGTCAAAGAAGGGACAGATTCTGATGGTCCTTGAAGCTAATTCTGTTCTTCCTTGTGTTTTCATAGCACAGTATTCAGCAGTGATCCTGGAGATGGTGTCTAATGACAGGAAATCATATGTAGGTAATAGAAGCATAAAACACACTCGTACTGGAGAGAGCAGTTAACATCACTCTATTTAATGAAGTAAATAGAATGACACTTTTTTCTCTACATTCAGAAATCCCCTTTTAACATGAGATTGATAAACACATATTAGTTTTTTTATCAGTTAATAACCAGTTAGCAGCTCATTAGCTCCCAATGCTGTAGGTCAGGAGTCTGGCTGAGCACAGTGTGAAGGGTTCTCTGCTCAGGGTCTTAGGAGGATAAATCAGGGAGTGAGTGAGTCTCTGTTTTTTCCAGAGCTGGGAGTTCTCTTCCAAGCTGCTGTGGTTGGACAGAATCAGTTCCCAGGGTGATAGGACTGAGAGCCTATTCCCTTGCTGCCTGGGTGTCCCATCTCCTAGAGGCTGCCCTCGTTCCTTGCTACGTGACCCCTCAACCTCCACAGCCAACATCAGATATTTTCTGCCATTCAAATATTAATTATCTATGAATCTTACTGTGTTCTTAGTCTCTGACCAGTGCAGCAATATTTCGAGGGCTCTTGTGTAATGGTCAGGTCTATTTGAATAATCTCCCTTTCTTAAAATCATCAGATTACATTTCATATGCAATTAAAGTCTACAGATTTCATTAAATATGCAAATCACTTCACAGCAGAATCCAAAATAGGGTCTGAACAACTGAGATAGTGTTTGCATATGCCAGCAGCCATGAAACACGGGGTCCCTCTCAGAATTCTACTTGCCATGGGGAAGGTACCAGAAAATGAACCCAGGTCACTGGCATGGCAGGCCAGAATTACCACTGAGCCACTGTTGCACACCCTCTTTTTGCCTTTTATCAAGTTTTGCCCCAATTTTATTTTTGACAGTGGTGAGTTTGGGAAAATTTAAATTAAAAATCATTATATGATTTTAAAGGAAAGGATAGAAGCACTAGCTTCCCAGCAGGCACAGAAAGAATAATGATTTCACACTCCTCACTTTGTAGCAGTGTTAATGCACATAAAATGACCTAGAAAGTATCTGCTGAAAAAAAATAATTGATTCTGACTCATGTTCCATGGATTCTCACTGGATTTATCTAAACACTCAGCTTTTATATATTCTTTAAATTTCCCCTGAGATCAGGCCCTTGTCTGCTTTTCACAATTTTATTTGTCTTTCATAATCATCCAAAGGCATGTTCTGTGCATTTTTTGGATGTGTCCTTCCCTGAGCTATACAAGCCAACTCCCTACTTCATTCATGCATGAGTTCAACTTTCCACTCTCCAAAAAGGCCATTTCCACATGCAACATTTCATGTGGGCTCCTCTGTCTCAATCATTCACAGGACACAACCTGTTTCATCATTACATTTCCACAATTATCTCACATTTTTTAATATATGTAGGCATAGGAAGGAGATTTCATTGTAATGAAGCAGGAAACCTTTCAGTTACAAAGTAGAAATTTAAATTAAGAATATATGTATACTAATTTCATGGAAAAGCAGGAAAAAATACCGTGGGGGATGAGGGCAAACCTGAAGAAAGTACTGACATCTTCAAAACCCATATATGTGGTGGACCAGTAACACGGTGGACCTTTGACTGAGTAGAAGTGTTTTCCTGGTGGTTTGGGTCTCTGCCACCCCATTCCTGAATGCCTGAAAATGGCACCCTCACCAAGAAAGGTTCATATTATTATTTGAATCATTCCATAAATATATATTTTTAATTTTTGGTAGGAATAAAGGTAGAACTTGCTCTGAGACCTTGGGAGGTGGAGCTATTTTACCTATTACCACTAGGTGGCGGAGTGACCCCTTTGGTCTGTGGATACTTCATTTGTGATTTGAGAAACCGGTGGACTGAAAGGGCAGTGCCAAGGGTAATTTGTAAGTATCTGGTGACTCATTTTCAGAGATATTACTTAATTTGGGAGCAATACTAGTGGTCTTGTTTTAAACAAATTGAGGTGACTTTGAGATGTCAAGAAAGAACTTCAAACATATTTTAAATTCAGAATAGGCTGAGATGGACACACAGTCGGTGAACTACATTCTCATTCTATCGAATAATATGAATATATTACACATAGTTCCTGCTACCATATTTCTAAAGTTCAATGAACTTCAGAAATTTTACATTCACTGACACATATATTCTATTACAAAATTAAGTATACAAGACTATTGTAGGTAGTTTGAATCATAAATTTGATAACAAAATATTTTTAATTTCATATTTTGCTAAACTTTGTTGAAAATGTTAGTGTTTAGTTGGGGACATCATGATGACCCAATCTCCGGTCTCTGTGGCTGTGACTCCAGGGGAGACCATCACCATGAGCTGCAAGGCCAGCCAGAGTGTTAGCAGCTACTTAACTTGGTACTAGCAGAAACCAGGACAGGCTTCCAAACCGCTCATCTACCTTGCATCCAACAAGGCATCTGGGGTCCCTGACCGATCCAGCGGCGGTGGGTCTGGGACAGATTTCTCTCTCAGAATCAGTGGAGTCCAGGCTGAATATGAGGTCACTTATTACAGTCAGCAATATGACAACTATCCTCCCAGAGTGCTTCAGCCTCGAACACAAACCTCCTCTCCCAGCTGTGTGGCACTGAGTCCTGCAGCAGCTGCTCCCCCTCCTCCTGCCTCTTTGTACCGAAATTTTCTGCCTAGAAATTTGTCTTACTGTCTTGTTCCTTCAACAGGATCTGTCTTTCCTTCAAGCCTTCTTTTTCCTTATTATTGAAATAATTGTACTCTCCCTCCTTTCTAATTGCCAATTTCCTTCACTGCTTCTCTTTCAGTTATACTCATTCCTTCAAAGGCAACTCTGTAGTTCTTTAACTCTGTCACTCTTTTCCCATGATCTGTGATTGACTAAAATCATGGCTTTTGTTTGTGTTATAAGTGGAATATTTTGGAAAACATTCAAGTAAAACACTTATTTTAACTGTATAAACAGAGAAACATTGAATGAAATAGTATTATTTCTGCACACCTTTCAGAAGCACATGGGTTTAGGACATTCAGTCTCAGGAAAATTCTGAGAAAGCTAGAGCAGTGTAAACCAAAGACACCTACATAACCATTCCTTGTTAAAATTGATATTAAAGAATTCAAGCCATTAAAATATTTCTTGATTGCTTACTATGTGTCAGATGCAAAGATCACTCATTTTATTCTAGTTGTTGAGAGAGAAACTCACACATAAGTATGTTTCCTATGTCATGTTTCTGTGAAGAAAAATAAAGGTGAGGGGAAATGTTTTGCTGTAGTAAAAGTGGGTAGCTATTTAAAAAAGGATGATGTATCATCTATTGGAATGTCATAAACTTCCCCAAATCTCAGTTCTTAAAATGAAAAGAATTTTCAAAGCTGTCGTGTTGATTGGTTCCATCAATAGTGACTGGGTTGACTCATCTTGGTTGCGTTTGCCCTTTTGTGTCAAGTTAGCTGCCAGGCACTGCTGGACCTCCCAGACCTAGAAAGGCACAGGCATGTTTCTTGTCTTTCACATGGCTGTTTTTGGCCACCAGCTTGGTTTTGGATTGACTGGGCCATGTCTCTCATCATCGGTGAGAACAATTCTAGCTGTTTCTGCTGGCTCTTGACAGGTTTACAAGAGAAAATATAAAAGCTTAAAAAGTGAAGGTTAATTGAAGCCTAGACTCTATTCTCTTGACCAGTGTAATTCACAGGACCAGATTGTATTTAAGGAGAGTGTAAGTTGCCCATACTTGTTCATTGAAGAGGCTGCAGAAAATATCACATTTCAAAAAACATGGATGGAGGAGTTGTAAGTGTGGTTCGATGGTATCAAGAATCAGAATTCTTGCCTACAATGAAGAATACCTGGGTTTGATTCCCATCCCATACATTTCTCCAAAAACAGGCAAACAAGTAAGCAAGCAAGCAAGCAAACAAAGAAAGAAATCTGACAAATGATACTGCAATAATGGGATATTCATATAGAAAAATAATGAAATGTGACCCCTGCCATACAGCATACAAAAATGAAACAAAACAAAACAAAAAGAAATGGATCCAGGGAGGCATGAAGTCTTTGGGACATTATTGCAATTGATCAACAGGGAGTGCACTGTGAGTGCACTGAGAAGGAATGATTTGTCCAACATCATTGTTGTTGAGGAAATGAGAAGGGACTAATGCAGAGATGCTGTGCCACTGAGGGGCAGAAGGTAAAATGATGTATTATAATCTGTAACTGTGATAGGTGGATAGCTTGTGATGCTTTAGCATTAATTTCATATTTCATCTTAATACCATGGATCTATCTGAATAGAAAGATGACTTTGGAGGAACAAGCATATTTCTAAGCTGGTAAATATGTTTTTATCTGGAACACAGTAGAGTTGAACCCAGAGGCTCTGGGTTGATGAAAGCATCTACAGCTTCTCTTCTGACTGATATCCTCTAACCCCCAGAAAAGGCTCCATTCATGAGGTTCTGATCATCAAGGTTGACACAAAGTGCTGGCTGAGGAACATTTCTGTAAGGAAAAAGGGAGGAGGAAGTTGAAACCACATGGTTGGGTTAAAAATATCATAAGTTCTCATTCCTTACTTAGGTTTTGATGATGAGAGAAGATGGTACCTTTTGACTGTGATTTTCTAAAGTAAACCAAGAGGTATATATTGATATTTCAGTGTTGCTGGTATAGTTGCTAATAACAGAAATACACTTATGATGAACCATTTATCAAAAGGATTCATGTGGAAATCATCTTAAAAATAGTGCAAGCAATGGTGGCTCAGCAGGCAGAGTTCTCACCTGCCATGCTGGAGACCCAGATTAGATTCATGATGCTGCCTGCCCATGCAAAAAAAAAAAATCATGATGTCTAAATGTTCGCAAATAGAATTCTCTCCCAGGAGGGGAGAAGTAGAAGCTTCCACTATCCAATGTCCCATGACTGGTGTCCACTGGGAATGAACCATCAGGATTGTCCACTGTCCATATGTGCTGACAGTGGGAGCATATAAACCCATTTCTGTGACTTGTTGGACTCCATCTATGCCACCCACATCCCAGTACATTTTCTCCACCATGTTCCTAAACTCCTCTTCAGATCTGTAAACTGCATATTCAGTCTGCGATTTCAGTTTTAGCTTAGAGGGGACCCAACTTCTTTCTGTTGTTTGCATCCAAATCCTTGACCAATGCCAAAGAATGAAAACTGGATTGGACAATGTTAAACAGGCCACAGTGACTTTATTCAGGACCATTTATAGCAGGGGATGGGGAGTAGAACTCACCTCTGTTTAAACAAAGGACAGTAAGCTTTAAGGGTTGTGAGTATGTTGGAGGAAAAGCACTAGGTTCTTGCAGATTGGTCACTAGAGTGAGAGAGGGATTTACCGAGGTTGCTCTTTGGGTGGTTTGGTTCCCCAGAGGTGGAGGAGGGATTTACTAGGTTTCCTTTAGGACAACTTGGTTGGGAATATTTTCCTTTGAGGTAATGGGGCTTCCTGGAGCTTGTGAGAGCAGAGAGACAGGAGGAGGGAGAGATGGGGCTGCCTAGTTAGGAGTATTTCAGGGGAGAAACATGAGGGGCAATTCCCAGTACATTGGTATTTAGAATAGTTAGGATTTGAATGTGCCATTTTCTCCTTCTATTTCCCTGCAGTTCAACTTCTTCTCCCACACCTGGTTTCAAAGTGGTGAGGAGGAAGGAGTCAGTGGGAAAGGGGCATGAAGGAGAAAGGCTGGCAGCTTGGTCAAGAGATGGAAATCAGTCTTTGTAACAATGAAACTGTGTTTTCATATTTGACAGCACTCGATGTCTGTCAGGTTTCTTTCCCCAGGGTATTAATTTCATACTAATTTCAAAGCACAACACTACAATTCATTGTAGAACATATTTCAGACTTTGACATGGGTTACAATTTCAGAATTTTAGGTTTTTACTTCTAGCTGCTTTAAAATACTGGAGACTAAATGAGATATCAACTTAATGATTCAGAATTTATATTCATTTCTTAAATCTACCTTCTATGTGTAACTCCATCATCACTTTGATCTTTCCATACCTCTCTTTAGGGGTGTTATGGCTATGATAACTCTAAATTTTTCATACTGGAAGGGTCTGCCACTGATATGCAGTAGGGAGATGGAACTATCCGATATTCTGGAGAGGCTGGACCAGGGACCCATCTGGATTTTGTAGTTTCTGGAAAATTACACTAGTGCATGGAACCCTTGTGGAATCTTATATATTGCCCTTGGTGTTCTTTAGAATTGGCTGGAATGGTCCTGGTTGGGGGTTGGCTGGTTATGATAGGTAGCAAGATCTAATTAAACCTTGCTAAGATCAACCCCTAGAGTAGCCTCTCAACTCTATTTGAACTCTCTCTGCCAATGATACTTTATTAATTATGCTTCTTTTCCCCCTTTTTGTCAGGATAGAATTGTTGATTCCATGGTGTGAGGTCTGGATTCATCCCTGTGAGTCACTGCCCACATTACCAGGGAGACTTTCATCCCTGGATATCTTGTCCTACCTATGGAGGAGAGCAATGATTTCAATTGCAAAGTTAACCTCAGAGAGACTGAGGCCACATCTGAGCAGCAAAAGAGGTCCTCCACAAGTAACACTTAGGCATGCCTATAGGTAGGCTAAATTTCTCTGCTACCTACATTAGCTTCACAAGAGTAAGCCCCATGATCGAGGGCATGGTCTATTGATTTGAATGTCCTTAAAGTTTGATGCAGTTTCAGGGGATTCCTTGATGGTAAGGTTTAATAGTTCCATATTTTTTTGCCTATCCCTCATGGACTTTGCCAATTCTTTTTGATTATCTGCTTAATAAATGCTAGGATGCTTCTAGGCATTACAATAATCTATACAGGATCAAAGGACCTCTTTCTTATTCTATGCTCCCTGTGTTTCAGTTGTTCAAATGAGCTAAACAGATAGGTTGAATTAGACTATGCGCTACAGAAAATTTCAGTTCCAGGTCAAATAAATCTTTCTTCCATTGGTCTCAAAGAGTATGTGTGGTTCTAAAATACAGAAACCATCTTCCCTATCCCTATGTTCTAAATTAGTTTAAGCCCAACCTGTTAGGCTTTGTTCTTATCTCTAAATATCAGGTTATATATATAAAACAGCCTCTCAAAATCCTGAAATAATAATCATCACTCCAGACTTAATGTGTCTGCTTAAAAGCTTACAATCTAGGCCCCTGTTTTCTTATAAGCATTTTCTAAAGTTGACCATACTATTGTTGTTCCTTTGATTCTGGCTTATTTTGTCTCACCAAATGATGCACAGGTTCATTTACATTGTGGCATGCCTCAAGTCTTTGTTCCTTTTTGTAGCAGCACAAAAGTATACACCCTCCTTTGCCAATCTATTTCTCCATCAGTGCAACCTTCAGCCACCTGCATTCATCGGGCATCATGTAGAAGGCCCAAAGTCCACAGTCCGTCCACATTCTCAATTTTAGATAATTTCATTGTTCCCAAGAGAAAGAAAACCAATAAACACACCCTTGCCAAATAGGAAATCTAAACTTCCTCTTGTCTTCATCCCCATTATTTACCTCTGCTGTTGCTGTGGTGGTACTGATGATTTTCTTTTGATCTTAGCTTATAGTATGCAATGGCAGTTTTCCCCTTGTACCCTGCATTTAAACACTATATAAGAATTCTATTTTTGAAGAAATTCTTGCAAGAACAAATTGATATCTTTAATCATTGGGACTTGTTGGTCTAAACAACCCTCTCAATTTTGTCATCTTCAATATGGTAATATTACTTATAGACCCACTGGAAAACCATTTTCACTCCTACATATTGCCTTACATTGGAGTTCAACCTCAATAGCTAACTGTTCACTCACTCTAGCTTCTATGTATCTCTAAGTCCCCTATATCCTGTATAAACCTCTGATTATATTTTATGCTGGTCATCAAAGTGGAATCATATGGTGTCTATCCTTTTCTGTTTGTATAATTTTGCTCAGCATTATGTCCTCAAGGCTTATCCATCTTGTTATGTGCTTCCAGATGTCATTGTTTTACTGCTCCATAAATATTCCATTGTATGTATATATCACATTTTGTTAATCCACTCTTCTGTTGGTTGGCATTTAGTTTGTTTCCATCCTTTGGCAATTGTGAATAATGCTTCTATGAACATGCGTGTGCAAATGTCTATTTGTGTTGTTGCTTTCAGCTCTTCTGGACATATACCAAGTATTGCTATTTCTGGGTCAAAGGGCAACTTGCTATTTAGTTTCCTAAGGAGCCACCAAACAGTCTTCCATAGTGGTTGCACCATTATACATTGCCACCAGCAGTGCATAAGTGTTCCAGTTTCTCCACATCCTCTCCAATATTTAAAGTTTCCTGTTTATTTCATAGCAGTCATTCTTACAGATGTGAGGTTGTATGTCATTGTAGTTTGGATCTGCATTTTCCTCATAGCCAGTGAAAAATGAGCATCTCTTCATGTGCTTTTGAATCATCTGTATTTGCTCCTCAGAAAGATGCCTATTCATATCTTTAGCTCATGTTATGATTGGGTTGTTTCCTCTTCTGTTGTTGAGTTGTATGATTTCTGAATGTATACGAATATAAAATCTTTATCCAATGTGTGATTTCCAAATATTTTCTGCCATTGAGTTGGCTGCCTCTTCACCTTTTTGACAAAGCCTCTTGAGGTACAAAAGCATTGATTTTGAGGAGTTCCCATTTATCTAGTTTTTATTTTGTTGTTTTTGCTTTGGTTGTAAAGTTTAGAAAGCTGCTTATTCTTATTAGGTCTTTAAGATGTTTCCCTGCATTTTCTTCTAGAATCTTTAAGAGGCTAGTTCTTATATTTAGGTGTTCGATCCACTTTGAGTTAATATTTATGTAGGGTGTAAGGTAGGGGTCCTCTTTCATTCTCTTGGCTATTGATATCCAGTTCTTCCATGCCCAAATTATTGAAAAGATTATTTTGTCCAAGCTCAGAAGATTTGGGGACCTTGTCAAAAATCAGCTGACCATTGATTTGGTGGGCTCTTTCTGCACTCTCGATTTGATTCCATTGGTCAATACTACTATCTTTGTGCCAGCACTGTGCTGTTTTGACTACTGTGGCTTTGTAATAGGTTTTAAAGTCAGGGAGTGCAAATCCTCCCACTTTGTTCTTCTTTTATAAGATGCTTTTAGATATTCAGGGTCTCTTTCTCTTCCAGATGAATTTAGTAGTTACCTTTTCCAAATCTTCAAAATACATTTTTGGAATTTTGATTGGTACTGTGTTGAATCTGTAGATCAATTTGGGTAGAGTTGACATCTAACTATATTTATCCTTCCTATCCATAAGCAGGGAATCCCCTTCTACCTATTTAGATTTCCTGTGATTTCTTTTAGCAATATTATGTAGTTTTCTGTGTACATTCCTTTATGCCCCTGGTTATGTTCATTCCTAAGTATTTTATTCTTTTAGTTGCTATTTTGAATGGAATTGTTTCCTTAACTGACTCCTCAGCTAGGTCATTGCTTGTGTGTAGAAATGTTACTGATGTTTGCATGTTAATTTTATTTCCCATCATATTGCTGAATTTGTTGACTAGCTCAAGTGACTTTGCTGTAGATTTTTCAGCATCTTCCAAGTATAGTAACATATCATCTGCAAATAATGAGAGTTTTACTTCTCCCTTTCCAGTTTGGATGACTTTGATTTCTTTGTCCTGACTAAGTGCTCCAACTAGAACTTATAGTACAATGATGAATAATAGCACTGACAGTGGGCATCCTTGTCTTGTACCTGACGTTAGGGGGAAAATTTTTAGCATCTCTCCATTGAGTATGATGCTGGATATCAGTTTTTTGTATATTCCCTTTATTATACTGAGGTTATTACCTTTGATTCCTATCTTTGGAGCATTTTTATGAGAAAAGGATGCTGAATTTTTTGAAAGTTTTTCACATCAATCGAGATGATCATGTGATTATTCATTCTCAACTTGTTCATGTGCTGTAGTAAATTAATTGATAATCTTGCATTGAAGTATCATTGCATTCATGGTATAAACCCTACTGGGTCATGGTGTATAATTCTTTTAATATGCTCTTGGATTCGATTTGCTAATATTTTATTGAGAATTTTTTGTATCTATGTTCATTAGGGAAACTGGACTGAATTTTTCCTTGTTTATAACATCTTTACCTAATTTTGGTATTAAAATGGTAATACCATTCATAAAATGAGTTAGGTAGAATTTCTTTTCCTCAATTTTTTGGAAAAGTTTCAGCAGGATTTGTGTTATTTCCTTATGGAATGTTTGATAAAATCCCCCTGTGAAGCCATCTGGACCAGGGCTTTTATGTGTAGGATGATTTTTGATGACTGATTAAATCTCTTTTCTTGTGATTTGTTTATTGAGATCTATTTCATCATGAGTCAGTATAGTTTGTTTGTGTGTCTCTGGGAACTTGTCCATTTCATCTAAGTTGTCTAGTTTGTTGTATAGTTGTTCATATTATCCCCTTATGATTTTTTTTTATTTATTCAGGGCCTGTGGTAATGCACCCCTTCTCATTTCTGATTTTGTTTATTTGCATCCTCTCTCCTTTTTTTTTGTTAGTCTTGCTAGTGGCCCATCAATTTTATTGAGTTTCTCAAAGAACCAAATTTTGATTTTATTAATTCTTTCTATTGTTCTTTTGTTCTCACATTCATTTATATCTCCTTTAGTTTTTGTTATTTCTCTTCTTCTATTTGCTTTGTGGTTAGTTTGCCATGCTTTCTCAAGTTCATCAAGGTGTGCTGTTAAGTCCTCAATTTTTGCCCTTTCTTGTTTTTCAATATAGGCATTTAGGGCAATAAATTTCCCAATCATCACAGCCTTTGCTGCATCCCATAAGTTCTGATAAATTGTATTCTCATTTTCATTAATCTCCAGATAGCTACTGATACCTCTAGCAATTTCTTCTTTGACTCACTGGTTGTTCTAGCCTGTGTTATTTAATCTCCATATATTTGTGAATGTTCTCATTCTTTGGTGGTTATTGAGATCCAGTTTCATTCCACTGGATCAGAGAAAGTGCTTTGAATAATTTCAATGTTTTAAATTTACAAAGACCTGTTTTGTGCCCCAGCATATGATCTATCCTGAAGAATGTTCCATGAGCATTAAAGAAGACTGTATATTATATTTTGGGGTTCAATGATGTATACATGTCTGTTATATCTAATTCATGTATCAAGTTATTTAACTTCTCTATTTCCTTGTTGATCTTCTGTCTGCTTGTTCTATCTATAGAGGAGAGTGGTGTATTGACTCTCCTACTATTATTGTTGAAACATCTATTGGTGTCTTAAGTGTTGCCAATGTTTGTCTCATATCCTTTGGAGCTCCTTGATTGGTAGCATAAACATTTATGATTGTTACATCTTCTTGGGGAACTGACCCTTTAATTAGTATAAAGTGTCTCTCTTTGTCTCTTATGATATCCTCACATTAAAGTCTATTTTATCCAATATTAGTTTAGCCACTCCAGATTTCTTTTGGTTACAAGTTGCAGGGGAAATCTTTTTTCATCCTTTCACTTGCAGTCTATTTGTATCCTTATGTCTAAGATGAGACTCTTGCAAACAGCATATAGTTGGATTATGTTTCTTAATCCATCTTTTTTTCCATTTGCTGCTTTAAGTCTTTGAAGTCAATTATCCTGTCCTCTAAATCACTTATTCTTTCTTCTGTCTCTTCAAATATGGTGTTGTGTGCCTCTAGCATGTTTTTTATTTGGTCAACAGAGTCTTTAATCTCTGTGATCTGTGCTATTTTTCTTTCAAATTCCTCCTTATGCTCTTCTTATACTGTCTTCTTGATCTCCTTCATGTCATTTGCTATCCCACTTATTTTATTAAGTAGAGTTGTATGAACATCTTTGATTAGTTGTTCCAACATCTTTGTCTCCTCTGGTGTTTTAACTTGGTCATTAGGCAGGGCTATATCTGTCTCCCTGTGAAATGCTTAGTGATCTTCTGCTGTCTTCATGGTATGTAAATATCTTGATTGATTTACTTTGGGATTTGATTTCTTTCAGTAGTCTAAGGCCTTGTTTTTTCAGGATGGTTGTACAGGGAGCAGGGCACAGGGTGGGGCACTCAGTGTTGTGATTTGTTTCAGGGCCAATATAAGTACAGGCTGGGGATGTTACACTGATTCTTGTGAATGTGGGAGCCCAGCGGCCATGGAGGATGTAGGTGTGCAGGTGCACCAGTCTGGGGGGTTGTAACCCTGGTGTGTGCTGATCTAAGGCATGGGGTTCTTTGTGCACAGGCATGGAGCTGTGGCAGCAGGTAGCTGTTATGACTTCATGGATAGGGGGATATGTCACCTGCACATTTCAATATATGTTTACTTTAAAATTAATTATTGCAAATTCCATTTTTGACATTGATTACTATGTATTTCATGTTCAATAAATCACAATTTCTGTGATGATATTTTTGGCATTGTACATTATATCATTCCACAATCCACTATGCAAATCCTCATATGACATCTACCTGCTTTGCACAGCCCCCTCTGGCATGGCCCAGATGTTCATTGATTTCCAGCTGGGCTCTGTGCCTTGGTGATGGGAAAAGAGCTGTGATTGGCTGGGCAAAGGAGACTGGTAATGGCACATCCCTACCTCTTTCCGATGCTACTGCTCTGGGACTCTGGCTGAAGGTGTAAAAGAATCTCAATCAAACAAGATTTAAATCTTTCTAGATTAGGGAAAACTACTTTAGATGCACACTGAAATAGATTTTATCCCAGAAATATTATAGGGAAAGTTGAATGTAATGGATCTCTGAGTTATGTATAACCACAAGGAAACAAAGTGTGGACAAACTGTTTTTGAATTTGTTGGCATATGTTTTGAATTTTTGTGCATCTGTGTTAATTGTTCATCCTATTACAGGTGCCCAGGGGGGAATTATGAAGACTGAATCTCCTGTTTCCCTGGCAGTCTCACCAGGTCTGATGGTCACCATTGTCTGCAAGTCTAGCCCTATTATTTTATCCAATCTCAACCACAAAAGCTACTTACCCTGGTACAAGATTGGGCTAGTTTGCATGCCACCAGAAAGTGATATACCAGAACTGGAATGTATTTAAAAAAGGGAACTGAATAAGTTTCAAATTTTACAGTTCTGACTATAAAAATGTCCAAACTAAGGCCTCCAAGGTTAGATACTTTAAGTCAAGGAAGCCTGATGAGTCAGGAACACCTCTGTCAGCTTGGCAATCACATGGTTGGCATCTGGTTGTCTCTGGCTCCTGGGCTCCATTTCTTTCAGCCTCTCTTCCTGTGGGGCCTCTTCACTTTGCTTCTCCAGGGCTGCCTTTCATCTCTTGGCTTCCCTTGGCTCTCTCCAGGTTCTGGCTTGCTTAACATCTGATGGTGACATCTGGTAGGCTCCAAACATCTCCAAACATCCAGGTCTCTGTTATCCAAGTGTCAGCATCTGTGTCAGCTCTGGGTTCTGTTGACTCAAAGGGTTCTGTTATTTCTGACTCTCTCTAAAATATTTTGTCTTTTAAAGGAATCTGGTAAAATAATCAAGACCTAACTGAAATGGGTGGAGTCACATTACCATTTAATTAAACATTTGCTCCTGCAATTGTGCATCCCACATCTCCATCGAGATAATCTAATGAAAAGATTCCAACCTCCAGTATTGAATGAGGTTTAACAGAAATGGCTGTTCCCACAAGATTGGATCAGGACTCAAGCATGTCTTTTCAGGGGTTCATTAAACTTTCAAACTGGTACACAGCAGAAGGCAGGACAGTCCCCTAATGCTCATCTCCTTGGCATCTACCGGGATCTGGAGTCCCAGATAGGTCCTTGGCAGTTGATAACAACAGACTTCCCTCTCAGCATCAGCGGACTCCAGGCTGAAGATGGGCCAATTACTTCTCTCAGAAGTATTATGACTTTCCTGTTGTGATTCACCATTGAATACAACCTCCTCCTCTGTGCTGTCAGTGAGTCTCTTATGAAGTAGCTGTTTCCTGCTCACATATCCCTGGATTTTGCTACCTCCTCTATCTGCTTGGGATGTTTCCTCCTGATTTCCTTTCAGGAAGGTGTTCAGAATATAGGTGATAGTTAGGGGATCTGATCTCTTTGATCCTTTTTGTGATGGTCCCTGTGGGAAAATGCAGTAAAGATCTCTGCTTTAGTTTCCTATTACTCCTGTACCAATTCCTACTCACATTAGAAATGCCTAATTTACAGTTTTGCAAATCATTCGAGCAAAATGGATCTCATTCAGCTAAAATCACTATGTGGCAGTGTTCCCTCGTGATAACCTCAGAGGAGAATTTGTTTCTTCCCTGGTTGGTGTTCCCCCTTCATTAGTCTTCATAGTAATCAACACTTCATCTCCTGACTCTGCTTCTGTTGTCACATGTTTCTCTGACCAGAGTCCTGAGAGATTCCTTCTTCTAAAGGGTTCATATGTTTTTACAGGGTCACCCAGATAATCCAGGGTGATTCCCCATCTCAGCATCTGTGGTAGTTAGAGTCAGTTGTCAACTTGGCCAGGTGAAGGCACCTAGTTCAGCTGCTGTGGACATGAGCCAATGGTAGGTGAATCTCATCTGTTGCTGATTTACATCTGCAGTCAGTTAGGAGGCGTACCTGCTGGAATGAAGAACATTTGACTTAATTGGCTGGTGCTTAAATGAGAAAGCACAATGTAGCACAGTCAAGAAGCTCAGCATTCCTCATCTCAGCACTCACAGCTCAGCCCAGGCACTTGGAGATGCAGAAAGAAGTTACCCCAGGGAAAGTTGTTGGAACCCAGGGGCCTGGAGAGAAGACCAGCAGAGACCATCCTGTGCCTTCCACATAAGAAAGAACCTCGGTGGAAAGTTAGCTGCCTTTCCTCTGAAGAACTAACAAAATAAATCCCCTTTTGTTAAAAGCCAATCCATCTCTGGTGTGGTGCATTCCAGCAGCTAGCAAACTAGAACAGCATCTGTGTATTTCATATTTTCAAAATCCTTTTTGCCATATTTTGTAATAGAATGCAGCCCCTTCTCTGGGGATTCTTAATCTGACTCCCAAACCTTCTGTGTTCCTTACATTGTCAATCCCATTTTTGGTACATTCTGTGCAGATGGATGCGCATGACTGAGTCAAGCAAAGTCCCTGCAGCCCTGACTTGTTAGAGGCCCAGTGAGATTTACACTCTGAGGAATTGATATTAAACTTTCCTATTTTAATTCTTTCTCAATCTCCTTCTCTTCCACTGTTCCCTATCATTTTCTTCCACATCAAAGTGTTTTCAAGGTATAATCCTGGCCACTTCAGGTTAAAAATCTCTACCACTGACCCTGGACTGCCTCCCGTCCTCCCTCCCTACTGGACCCTCTTTCCAGCCAGGACTTTCTGCTCATCATTTTCTGACCGTAGTTCTTTGTAGTTGTACTCAGCTTCTTTTTGCAATACTTCCTTTTCTTCTAAAAACAAGAGGAAGCATAACCAAAGAGATGGACAGCCATTTATCTCATTCACAGTGCTTCTCAAAACCCATCCCTAATTCTCTAAACCTAAGTATCCACGCACACCTAAGTATCCATCCCTAATTCTCTAAACCTAAGTATCCACTAAAACAGGTAGTGTTTTAGAGCTGTTTTGTACCCCCCAAAAGGCCATGTTCTTTTAGCCCATTCTTGTGGGGTTAGATGTATTGTGGATTGGACATTTTTGTTAGGATATTTCATTTGAGATGGGATCCAGCCCATTCAAGGTGGGTCTTTATCTTTCATTGGAGTCATTTACAAGAGATTAAAAGGTATGTGTGCCAGTTTGAATCTGTTGTGGACCCCAAAAAGCCATGTCCTTTAATCCTCATTCATTATTGTCAGACAGGAGCTCTTTGATTGTTCACATGGAGTTGTTTCTCCCACCATTCAAAGTGGGATGCTTATTGGAGCTCTTTAAAGCCTTTGGAAAAGGCTTTAGAGCCTATTGAGCCAGAAACAGGTGGGGATGAAGAAGTAAAATGCCCCAGTGAGGGCTTCATGAAACAAGAAGCATGGAGAGAAAGCTAGCAGATGTTGCCATGTTTGCCATGTGCCTTTCCAATTGAGATAGAAACTTTGGATGTCACTAGTATTCTTAAACCAAGTACCTTTCCCTGGATACCTTAGATTTGATACTTGTAATCTTGGACAGCCTTGTTTTAAATTGGACATTTTCACAGCCTTAAAACCATGTAAACTTGTAACTTACTAAAAAATTCCACTTTGTAAAAGCCATTCTGCTTCTAGTATATTGTATTCCTGTAGCTTGCAAACTAGTACAGCAGGTAAAAAAGGAGAACAGAGGGAGAAATACCCAGATACACTTTGGAGACAGCCATTGAAACCAGGACCAGTAGGTAAGGACAAACAGATATTGCCATGTGTGATCTCATGTGACAAACGAACTCTGGATGCAAGCAGCCTTTCCTCAGAGAGGATTTCTTCCTCTTGATACCTTAATTTTGACATTTTCATGGCTGTGGAACTGTAAATTTCTAAGAAAATAAAACCTGAAATGAAATTCAACCCATTTCTGGTATATGGCAATCTGGCAGCTTTAGAAAACCAAAATACCATAAGTGAATATACACTGATCCTTAAGGCATGGAATTTATTTTGTACTGTTCTTACTTTTGCTAGTTCTGGAGACTTAGCTATTTTCCTATTCTATGGGTAGTTTTCACATATGTACAAATGGCTGAAATAATTGCATCTATTTTGTAGGAATGTCATGCGGCACAATAAGGCTATTCATGTAAATTGCTTTGAGCAATTCCTTGCACCTGGACCACACGTGGGCACTGCCATCATTTCCATGCTGCACAAGTGCCTCTTTCTTCTCAGTCTATTATATCTTCAATTTTTATCACAATATAACTATATCCTCCAAACTCAGAGTCTCTTGTTTCTGCCTAACATTTTTGTTGTTGTATTTTGTTTGAACACTCAGTATCATGGTGCTTTTCAACTTACCTCATCTCACAGTGATTTCAGCCATAGATTTTTAATTTCTACATTGAATAGTCAAACTTCAATCATTAACTAAGTTGTCAATACTTTAATATTTAGATAATTATGATAATGGCTAGTACCTGTGATTTGTTTCAAATGCCTCATTTAATCTTCATTTAAACCAGATGAAATACATTTTATTGTTATCCCCGATGTTGCTGGGAGCTGCTTATGTGTTGTAGAGTTGATTTCTTAATGCTGACTCACTGACTGATGAGTCAAGCTACAAAAACAAAATCTTTAGATTTTACTCCAATGCAGATTCACAAATTCTAATTCAGGGAATTTGGCACTGTTTGCCTGTATTTTACCTAAACAGTCATATTTTCAATGTTTCCCACCTGATTCTGTTATGCAGCTCATCTGGGAAACAGTGACAATTCATGCAGAAGATGCATCCTTGTGTCAATTACATTTTGTGGATGAATTCATTCCCTTCTAGGGTAACTTTTATCTCCCTGCCATTCTGAAACAGGCTGTTCATATACATTTACTGAGATGACTGTCCAGTTGAGCATTTGCTTCAGTTTTTAAAAGTTTTCTCTTAAAGTGTCATTAATCACTGCATTTAAAGAAGTCATAGGGGGTTTAAAAACTTTTTATCATTTTATTTATAAATATTTTCCTGCCAGCCTCTGATACAATTGTTTTATGGATCCCAGTGTGGTTTGGAGATCAGTCTCTCTAAACCGCAGCACAGTCTGAGAAAGACCTGCGAGAAACTTCTTTCACCCCTGGCCCTTCCCCTTTCCATCATGGGGCAGCCAGATCCTCCTGGTTGGTGCATCTGTCCCTGCAGCCTCTTGGCACCCTGCCCAGTTGTGCTTTGCTCTGGGCTGTGCACTCCTCGGTGCACGAAGTGGCCAGGTGCACTCAGTGACTGCAGTGTTAGTTTTGGAAATTACTAGTTATTTATTTGAAATGTATTTTTTGGAGAAAATGCTCAGGAGTCCTGCTGCACAATGGTATAAGCAATACAGGACAGTTTGTTATCTTTCTATAGGGGTTTATTTTCTTCCATTTAGTGTAGGTGTATATTGTGACAATATTACTGTTTGATCATAGCTTGTTTTTAAATTTCATGACACCTTTTTAGGGTGCGATATGGTAAACAATTAAAAGTGAGAGCTAAACAAAAAATCACCAACTGAATATTTCTTTCTCAATAAGTACAAGATGATAAATGTGTAACTTACATAAAACACTTGCTGCTGTTTACCATATATATGTCTTGGGGCTGAACATATGAAACCTAGAAGTCGTTCATTCATGAAAAGATGTGTATCCATTTCTTAAGGAAAGATGTATTTTAACAACATTGGATCCAACAGTAATTTGCCATTTATATTTCTGAACAGTTAAATATCACTCTGAAATATGATTTTTCCTTAGATACAATGAGAGGTCTTCTAAATTTGTTTTCCATAACTTTGATTCCATGTTTTTTTTGGCAAATATGAAATGTAAAGTGACACATTCTTTCCTTGGCTACATTAGCAGAATAATAATTTTGCAAACTGTACAATATACCTATTTTATATGAATAAATTCACAGGCTTCAAAAGAACATATTTTAGTTCAACTAATGATTTGATTTTCTTCATCAAATTCATAGTATCAAAGAAAAACTTCTGGAATAGACCATGTTAGTTGGGCAGGTAAAGAAGAAATAAAGCAAGAACTCCAGCAATGACTTAACTTTCAAATTCCATAATTGCATTCTGGAATATTTGGGCAGACAAATCAATTAGATCCTACTTCACTTTTGTTGAATGAAAAACATTGGGCACCACAGGATTGTTGCCACCTCAGGATTTATTCATTTCCTTAATGTCCACCCCTAGTGAGAGTGAGAATAATCCCTTCATTTGATGCTGCAGTGGTTCTGGCTCCCAAGGAAATATCTGTGGTGACATGAGTGCTGGAATTTGTTTTTATATTAAAGCAGCAAAAGGTGGCAGTGAACTTGGAAGTGGAAGGAGTGTCAGCAGCACAACTGGGCTGTTCTTCCCCTTACCCATTTTAGGAATGAGTTTTGCATAAGACACAAAGATCTAGAATTTAATTGCATTAAAGCTCTTTATGGACATGAACCTCTGAGTTGGTGTCAACCTCTTGGTGTCACCCAGAGGGACACTTACACAGGTTTGAGAGGGCTGCTCTGAGGGATGTATGCTTGGACAAAAGGGTCTAATGAGGTAAGGAAAACCAAGTGTCAAAGAAGCATATTTTGCAAATACTGTCAGGTCTCACTTGCAAGGAGAGAGACTGAATGTCTAGAGCGGTGGCTATAATGTCACTCCAGATGGTGTCTTGCTTTTAGGAAGGGTTACCTTACATTATGTCATTTATGACAGACTCCCTCGGTTCCATCCAACATTCACTCAGCTATTCTAAGGACTCCTTCCATGTGCTTTAAAAAATAAGTTTTAATTTTGGAATAATTTTAGTTTTTTTTTTCCAAAGATGCAGAAATAGTAAAATGTTCCTATACATGCTCAACCATTTACCCCTAAAGTTAACATGTTGCATAATAATGGCACATTTATCAAACTCAGAAATTTACATTGGCACAGTCATATTCACTAAAATTCAGACTTTATTCAGGCTAACCATTTGGTTTCTCATGTT
The DNA here is from genome assembly GCA_004026745.1 of Myrmecophaga tridactyla. Lineage (NCBI taxonomy): Eukaryota > Metazoa > Chordata > Mammalia > Pilosa > Myrmecophagidae > Myrmecophaga > Myrmecophaga tridactyla. Next base: position 24,421 of record PVIY010029239.1, read on the forward strand.
CTTTTCATTTTCTAGGATCCAAGCCAGGACACCACATAGCACATGGTTTCCATGAATTTGTTATAAAAAATTAAATGATCTTGAAAAAAGAATGTCATGGTGACTGGTAATGCAGTACTCCAATTTTAAATGAAGAGAATAAAGTTGCATTCTTTACATCAATATTGTATGAGCTTGTCCACCAATCTCATTATTGCATGATTACTGATGAGATTTTGCTTTTATGTTAATAATTATATAACTCATCACATTCACTCATTCATACAAAGAAATAGTTGGGCACCTTCATCTCCCTCCTACAGTGAGGAAAGGGAATCCCACACACCATGAACAGTTATGTGAGCACCTGACACATGGTAAAGGTGGCTGCATGTGACTCGGCCCTAACCACTCACTCAGTCTGATGATATGTCTGCAACAGGGACCCTTTATGTTATGCAATAACTTAAGAGAAAATCAAATTATATATGACACCAAAAGAAAACCATAGAAGGTAACAAAAGTGTGGAGAAATAAAATAAAATAAAAACAAAAGATAAAAGAAATAGGAACAATGAATACAAAATATAATTTCTCTCTCAATTTTTTCTTTGATGCAATATTTTTAGGAGCATACTGTTTAACCCCCATATATTAGTTATATTTTCTGTTCTCCAGTTGTTGTTGATTTCCGGCTTCACTTCATTATGATCAGAGAAAGCACTTTGTACAAATTCAGCCTTTTCAAATTTATTAATACCTGTTTGTATCCCAGCATGTGGTCTATCCTGGAGAATTTTCCATGAGCACTTAGAAGAATGTTTATAATGTTCTTTTGGTATTCAATGATCTATATATGTCTGTTTGATCTATTTTATTTATCATATTATTTAGGTTCTCTTTTTCCTTGATCCTCTGTTTAGATGCTCTATTGCAGAGCGTGATGTGTTGAAGTCTCCCACTATAATTGTAGAGGAACCTATTTCTCAACTTCAGTTTTGCCTGGGTTTGTCTCATGAACTTGGGCCACCTTGATTAGGTATATACATATTTATTATTGCTCTTTCTTCCTGGTGAATTGTCCCTTTTACTAATTCATAGTTTCCTTCTTTATCCCTTTGAGCATTTTTGCATTTAAAGACTATTTTTTTCTGGTATAGTATAGCTTTCCCAGCTTTTATTTCATTACTGCTTGTGTGAAATATCATTTTCTTTCCTTACACTTTTGACTTATTTGTATCCTTTTCTCTAAAATGAGTCACTTTTAAAAAGCCAATAATTGGGGCTTATATTTTATCCATTATGCCAATATGTGTATTTTTCTTGAGGAGTTTAATCCATTAACAGTCAAGGTCATTACTGTGAGTCACCCTTAGTTCAACAATTTTATCTTTTGGTGTTTATTTGCCAGATCTATTTCTTATCTCTCTTTGTCCATTTTTAAGATAAAAAGTGCCCAGGCTTGAATCTGTTAGGTACCCCAGAAAACCTATGCTCTCCTAATCCATTATTGTTGGTAGGATGTTTTGAATAGGTTCTTTCCATGGGCATAGGACCCACCCAATTCAAGTTTCTTGTTAATGATCTTTTCTGGAATCCTTTAGAGAGGATAAAAGGCAGAGACATTTAGTAGAGAGCTCAAATGCAGAAATACACAAGGAGGCACAAGCAAGGACACACAGAAGCTCAGAGAAGGAAAAGCCAGCAGACATCACTGTGTGTCTCCCCATGTCACAGAGGAATACAGAGGCCATCAGCCTTTCTTCAGAGTCAGGGTATGGTGTCTTTGTCTGGATGCCTTCATATGGGCATTTTTGAGTTTAGAACTGTAAATTTCTAACTTAATAAATCCCCTTGGTAGCAGCCAATCCATTTCTGGTATATGGCATTCCAGAAGCTTTAGCAAACTGAAAGATTTTGATTTGCATATCCTTTGATTTGCATATTTTTGTCTTTAACATGGATGGGAAATATTTAGCCATCATGTTCCCAATATTCTTCATGGCCCTTTACCCTTCTTTTCTCCCTCTCAGACACCTGTGAGACAAATATCTGCATGCTTTGTTTTGGCAATCATTTCCCTAAGACCCCATTCAAAATTTTCCATATTTTTCTCCAGGTGAGATAGTTTGGATATTTACCTATCACCTCTCTCCATGTAGCCTCTGTTATATTACCAGGAGATTACTGGATCACCAGAAACTGCCTTTTCCACAGAGATAGATGTTCATGACTGAACCATCAAAGCGGCGGCTCTGCCCTCTGCTATGTAAGATCAGTGTTTTCTCCCCGATGCATCAACTACTAGTTCCCTGTGCCTTGTTGACGTAAACATTCCTATGGTAACTCCCCTCAGTGCCCTTCATGTCCTCTACAATCAGCTTCCCTCCCAGCCATCACCCACCAGATCAATATCAAGATAAAACTCTGGTCTTCTCAGGTCAAAATTCCCACCAAAGACCTTGTCTGCCTGTATCTCTCCTTCCCTATTGCAGCCTTGGTTCCAGCCGGGCCTTTCTGCTCAGAGTTTTCTACCTGTGCTTGTACAGTCCTGTCCCAGGTCTTTCCATTTCTATGTTTTCTTTGGAAAATGAAATATATATTTGAAAGATAGAAATCTATTACTCTCAGTCATTCTCTTCCTATTAAAGGCCATTCCCCAATTCTCTAACCCTAATTAGAAATGTGTGCAAATTCCCCCAAGGCTTTGTTTCTTCAGGACTCAATTTTTTTTTTACATCTCTGATACTTCTTTGCTGTGTGTCCTTGTGTAAATTACCCAAGTTCTAGTAGGAAGTTTTTTGAGAAGTATCATAGATATAAAAATTACACCTATTTTGTATGATATTTTGAGGCAAAATGGGTCATGACACATAAAATGCTTTGAGCAGCACCTGACATATAAAAATACTTAGATATAACCATTAATAATGTTTTCACATCTCATTCAAAACTGCCTTTGATTCTCCATTATTCATTAAGTTTTAATGATTGAATAATATTTCTGCAGCTGCTTTAATAAATTACAAGAAACCTAATGACTTAAAATAACAAAACTCAGTTCTCTCACAAGTTTGGATGCTGAAAATTTGAAGTCAGTATCCTTAGTCTGAAATCAAGTTGTCTCTAAGGCCACACTCCTTTGGGATGCTCCTGGGGAGAACATATTCCTCACTTCCATCAACCGATTGTGGCTGCAAAACCCCTTGTTGTTTTATTTTTTACTATATTTCTCCAATCTTCAAGTCCAGCATCTTCAAATTTCCTATATGCTCTGCCCTTCCATTACCTTCACTTCTGAGAGTTTGTAATATCTATGGGTGCCAAGATTTAGGACCAGGTATTTTCAGGCTATTATTCAGTCTCTCGGTGTGTACCCTGCAGCCCCAAATTTATTCATTTATCACACATGCAAAATACATTCTCCCCATCCCAACATGCTCAAAAATCTCAACCCATTGAAGCTACAGTGCTATTCCAAAACCTCACTTAAATAGCATCAGCTCAAAATTTAAATCATTATCTAAATCATCGGTATTAATATAGATGACACTTTGAGTAAGATTCATTTTCCAGCAAAATTCATTTCTATGTGTTGAACAAATAAATAGAAAACAAGTTTACTGATTCCCTAATACTATGGTGGGTACATGCAGAGTGGAAAAGTTTAATGTTCCTTTTCCAAATGTGTTAATAATAGCTGCATTTAAGGAACACATATTACACACATCTTAATATACACATGAGCACAAACACACACACACAGTGCAACTGAATAGGGACTTGTACAATGTTGATATTAAATAAAAACAAATATTCAAGTCCATACCTTGTTGCTTTGGTATCAATTATAGGTTAATTTCCAGAAATTTGAGCCCTTGTAGAATTATTTATAGCAATCCATATGTCCTAATTGCTAATGAATTTTTGGAAAGAAATTCTGTAAATTTTTTTCAAATACTATTCAAAATCATTTTAAAATGTAAATTCAAATTATTCAAGGATGTAGAAAAATCAGACAGGAAGACAAACAAACAAACAAAAACAGAAACTAGATCAATGATTTGATTTTGAAATTCCATAACTGAATTCTGGAATATTTGGACAAACAATTCAATTTGATTCTCCTTCCGTTTTGTGGAATGCAAAACATTGGATATCACAGGAGTGTTTTCAGTCTTCAGAGTCATTCATTCTTTTTGATGACACTAGTGGGAATGTGAGAATTCCCTTCACTTGGGATTACAGAGGTTTGTATCACAAGGAAATGCCTATGATGAGTTTTTTTTTCATTGAATCAGAAGAGGGTCAATATGATCTTGGATGTGGAAAAAGAATCAGCAGCACAACTTGACTGATCTCAGATTAATCTGCTTAGGAAACACTTTGAGTAGAAGACAAAGATGTAGAAAGTAATTGCATTAAAGCTTGTCATGCCCATGAACCTCGGGGAAAATCTTTGCATCCACCCATGTTGACACATACCCTGGTTAGAATAGTTCTGTTCTAAGGGATTGTGTTTCTACTAAATGGACCAAGAAATGAGGAAGATCAAGTGTCAAAGAAGCACGTTTTCCAAGTAATGTCCAGCTCTCCCTTGCAAATGAGGTGTTGAACATCAGAGCAAGATCTACAATGTCACTCCAGATGACGTCTGGCTTTCGGGAATTGTTAACAGTTTATGTCACCTACAGCAGACCTCACTCGGTAACAGTGAAGTCTCACTCAGCATTTCCCAAGCAACAGCTCATGTTTTTCTTTTTCTTTTATGTTTTTAATTTACTTTTGTAATAATTTTAGATTTGTAGAACTGTTGCAATGATAGTACAGAGAATTCCTGCACACCCTCACCCACTTCCTTTTGATGGTAACATCTTACATAACCATGGTTCATTTGCAAAACTGAACTATTTATATTGATAAAATAATAATAACTGGACTACAGACTTTATTTGAGTTTAACCATTTTTGACTAATGTATTTTTCCTGTTAAAGGATCCAAACCAGTACAATATGTTGTATATGATTTCCATGAATTTGTTAAAAGAATGTTGGGTGGCTTTTACACAAGAACATATTGGTTACTGCTATTGCAATGCTCCCATTTGAAATGAGTAGCATAGCACTTTAACCTATACATGAATGTTCTATGTATTTTCAAACAATCTCATCATTTTTACATGATGGTGCTCTTTAGTCACTTATTGCTTACAGCTCTGCAGAGGTATGTTATGTTTTCTGCTCTCTGACTCTGTCAATGCTGGGGTGCCTGTCCAGAAGGGACTAAGGCTGTGGGTCCCTGCCATCTTATTTTATTTAGCAGCCAATATTTGCATCAGGACTGTTCCCTCCCTCCCTCTTTTCCTGGGGTAGGAGTTGCATGCCTCACTCAGACCACTGCAGCCCACCAGTCTAGAACCAGGCACACCCTGGGATTTTTTGCTATAAGGAAATATAGTTTGCCTGAGATAAGTTAGTCCTGAATCAAGGCATCAGCAAGGCACAGTTTTCTCCACAAAGGATGTGGTATCCCTGTGGTGGCTGCCAGCAACCCTTGGCTCCTGACGCCCCCCCTCCCAGAGCAATGCAAACAGCCACATCTTCTATCTCTTCTGGGTTCCATTGTCTTCCAAAATCTTGCTGCTCTCTAGCTTTTCCCCTACATCTGAATTTCATTCTGTTTATAAAACTCCAGTTAATCCTGATTAAAGCCCAAATTGATTCAGTTGCCCATGCCTTAACTAAAAGTCACATCTTTGAAAATCCTGTTAACATGGTTCACATGCAAGTGATGATTCAGATAATGAACAAAGGAAAAGGCTTGGCTCTGGTTTTTTGAAGGGAGGTTCTTTATTGAGAGTGCAATGTTATCATTTACAGTTTCTTTTCTTTATGAAGATTTTCACATTTTTTCATTCCCTTAAAAATTTTGGAAATTTGAAAAGCTGAAGTTTAATGAGACTTATCTGCTGCTGTGACTCTGTAATTACTCATGTTTTTCACATTTAGGTTCTCTTACTTTTGAAGATGTTGAGAAGTCTCTGACATCTTGTGAATATTGGCAGTTCAAAAATTACTCATAAGAATACTTGAGTATTTGATTGGAGTGCTCTCCTCAAGAGAAGTTTTAAACTTATTTCTGCTAAGTGCTTGTGGATGCTACCAAATAAAGTTCAAAAGAGATTCAAGTTCAAAAATTCCAGACCAACCCACCTGGGTGGATATAATTCCTATCATCTGACATGGAGAAAGGTTTGTTCCAGATCCCATTTGCTACTCCCCTGAGGATGGAGGTCCAAGGGAATCCCAGGTTAAGGGAGGACTGGTCTCCCTGAGAACTTTCCAACTAGGTGGACTTTAGAGCCCACTTCTGCCCCTCTGGTCTTTGACAGACTCAAAAATTCAAGGTCAAGGTTTTGTAACATATTCCTGGACAAATCACCTTCAATATCAATACATTCCTTTTCTATAGGACATCCAAAATATCATACTGTATTTTTTAAGATAACTGTTTTAAGACCATATAGATATTAAGATACAGATGAACTAAAATGGAGGCTCTTCATAGACCATATTTTTGGACGTAGTGTATTTAATAAAAAAGTATTGATTTTTGCAAATATATTTTATATTTAAACTTCTGAACATTTATTGGAAATTTTAGACACTGATTTCTGTGTCTTTCATTGTCACAGAGTCGTTTTAACTGCAATGATGATGTCTTTAGCTCTTTCTTTACGTTTTGTGCATCCACAACTCATAGCTCATTCAATTTGCTTCTATAACCACTCTCTGCATCATATAGACCCTCTGCATCCTTGCCAGCTGCCAGGGCTGCAAATGGGCTCTTTTGCTGCAATGTGACCTCAGCAAGAACTAATAGGGCAACAGCTGAATGATGATGTCACAGACCCAGATCCTCACGTGCTGTTGCTTGGATTCCCAGGTGAGAACTTAAGCACTTTCATTCATCCAGATTATTATCTTTGAGGATTAGGAAAATTAATATTAGATTAAGAGTGAAATAATGAATTCTAATGATTTTAAAAATGATGTTGTAAAACATAGTTTTAATTTTTTTCCAAATAATGCATTTATATCAGATATTTGACCAAACTGATTTCGTTTGTCAACTATGTTCTCATCTTCTGGTTTCCTGGAAAAAAGTGTTATATACCCAGAGCATTTCATAGAGCTTCATCCAGAAGATCTACTTTGCCTGGGTCCAGCAAAACAGAGACAGGCCCCTAAACTTGCAATTCCTGGGTGTCCACCTGGATGAATGGGGTTCCCCACCGATTCAGTGGCACTAGGTCAGCTACACATTTCAATCTCAGCATCATGAGGCTCAAGGCTGAAGGTGTGGTGAATGACTTCTCTCTTAGTTACATTAAAGCTGTCCTCCCACATCACTTCAGCCTTGAGCACAAATCTCTCTAGTTCTCACTCGATGTGTTCTCCCCACTCAGGCCTGGATTTTCACAACTTGTCAGATTCCCAAAGAGGATGTTTTTCCTGAAAAATAAGGGCAAAATGACTTTTGGATCTTCTGTTGTTGAAGTCAGTGTCGGAAAATGCAGTAAAGATCTCTTATTTGCTTTCTATGGGAGCTGAAACAAAATAACACATACTTATTGGCTCAAATGTTAGAAACTCATCATTTACACTCCTGGAAGTAAGAAGCTCATAAAAGGATCTCAGTGATGAAAACTCAAGATGCTTGCATGGCTACATTCCATACTGGAGATTCTTGTAAAGAATATATTTCTCTGACTTTTGGGGCTCCCACACTGAGACCCCCTTACTCTCACTTCAAATAGAGAAAATTTGAATTTCTACAGTGCCTCTTCCACAGTTTCATCTTCTTCTCATCACAACCTGTGGGATTGCAATTTCTTGGATTCATGCAAATAGATTTAGTTCATGTAGATCATCTAGGATAATTTCCTCAATTCAAGCTCTATATCTTAATCACATCTCCAAAGTTCCTTTTGCCATGTAAAGTAACATATGGACATATTCCAGGGATTATGGTGTTGACACCTTGAGATTTGTTGAACATCTACCTATCACCTCTTTCCATGTAGCCTTTATTATATTATCAGGAATTACTGGATCACCAGAAACTGCCTTTCCCATAGAGATAGATACTCATGACTGAACAAGCAAAGCTGCAGCTCTGCCCTCTGCTAT
>PVIY010029240.1:0-32243 GCA_004026745.1 Myrmecophaga tridactyla
ACTAGACCAGGAGATCGTAGAGGGCAGAATCTGTCTCCTATCCTTTCCCATCTTTCCTATAGTTCCTTGATTAATATTAACAGTTCAACTTTAATGCACTTGTTCTGTATAAAATAAGTAAATAAATGGCTCATTTTCTCTCTATCTGAATACAGGGATCAGTGAACATCTTTATAACCACGAGGAAGAGGCAAAGAGAACAACTACTGACAGCTGACTATGCGCCAGTCCCTGTGCAAATGTCTAGTTTAATCCTTGGAATGATCCTGAGATATAGCTATTATCGTCTCTACAGGCAAGCAAACCACACTTCCAGGTGGTTAGAGGCTGTAAGCAGGTAAGCAAGGGAACCAGGGAACCATCATTTCAGCCCAAGGCTTCCTGACTCCACCATTTTCTCCATCTTCCCCAATGACCTCATATACAGAACAGTAATGGGAACATGAGCTTGATATTGTTTCAAGGTTTAAAGCTCAGCATTCTTATGAATTCCAGGGGCAAATAATGACACCAAAATATTCCTGTGGCAGTGCTTTGCTTTCCTGTAAAATTGACATGGGCACGGCAGGAGAAGGAGACCCAAGCATTTAAGAGTGAACACCTTGCTGTATGAGGGTATCTCTCCTGGGTTAGATTCCTCTGCCGTGTGTGGGTGGTGCCTGACAGGGAGGAGACCTAGTGCTAAAGAAAGTTCTACCATTCATGGCTGCCACCCTGGACAAATCACATGCAGAAACTCATTTCTTTTGTCTTTGTCTTCAGAGCAACTTTGACCCTCTGGCTGAGGAGGTTTGGCTCCCAGGCCAGTCCCTGGCCTGAGGCTGCCAGCATGGAAAAATGGGTAGTTAGTGTGAAGCCCACAGTAATGGATTCCAGAAAGGAGTCCAGGAGCCCTGGCAGGTGACATCCCTCATTCCAATTGACTCTCCTGTTTAGTCAGCCTCCTTGCTGGGAGATGGGAATGAGAGAACCATTTTGGAAGACGCAGCCCAGCATGGGAGTCAGCCACAGGACTTTGGCAACTCACTTCCCCTCCCAGGTCTTCTGTTTTTTCCTCTGTCAGCCCAGTGGTTTACATGGGATGGCCTCTAAAGTTCCTCCCACAGCCTGACAGCCTCAAAGTCTCAGACAAGCGGCAGCAAGTAGAATTAGCACCATATCATGGAACTGCTCCTCTGAGAGGGAAGGAAGCCTCTTACCTGCAGTTTCCCAGGGAATGTCTCCCAGGTGAAGCTGGGGTTGGAGTCTCCTGTGGTAACGGTGGTACCTCAGCTCTTAAGTCAACGGCTCCATGTCTGCACCTGGAACAATAAGAGTAATTGATCATTTCTAGTCCTCAAAATTGAACACTTTTGTGCATCAAAGAACTTCATCAGGAAACTCAAAAGGCAGCCTACACAATGGAAAACAGTATTTGGAAACCACATATCAGATAAGGGTTTAGTATCCAGAATATATAAAGAGATTCTTCAACTCAACAACAAAAAGACAAACAACCCAATTTTAAAAATGGGCAAAAGACATGAACAGACACTTCTCAGAGAAAGAACTATAAATAGCTAAAACGCACATGAAAAGATGTCCAACTTCACTGGCTACTAGGGAAATGCAAATCAAAACCACAATGAGGTATCATCTGACACCCACTAGAATGGTTTTGTGGGGGCATGGGGGAGGGGTATGGATTCTTCCTGGAAGTAATGGAAACATCTTCATATAGATAATGGGCGAAGGCATGTCTATTTACTTAGGTTGGATTGTAAGATGTGCAAATAAAACTTTAAAAATGAAAAAGAAAAAACAGAGAGAAGCAGTGCTAGAGATAATGCAGAGAAGGAGATGTACCCATTCACTGTTGGTAGCTGAGAAGTCCAGCCCCTTGGAGGGCAATGTGGTGGCTCTCCAGGAGGCTAGGGGTGGGACTGCCATATAATCCTGCAACCCCATTGCTCAGTATATACCTGGAGGAACTGAGTATGGGGATAGGAATGGAGATTTGAACACTGGTGTTTCTGGCCATTGTGATTCACAATGGATGGAGGTGGTCTAAGGGTACAATGACTGAGGGAAGGAAGGGGGAACTGTGGTTTATGAATATAACGGACCACTGAGTGGCTGCAGGAATGAATGGAGATGTGAAGCACACAACGAGGTGCATGACACTTAAGGACTGGATGTTGAATGAAATGTCAGAAACAAAGAGACAAATATTACCATGCCTCACTCATATGGACTAACTATATTATAAATACTTGGTGAACTGAAGTTGAGAGCATGGGTTATCAGGTTGGGGCCTAGTGTAGAGGGTCCTAGATCATAAGCTCTTATAGCAGTCACATATGTTCAGGAGTTGTAACTGCTATTTATAACTTCTGAGATACTGAGCTGTTTGTACACAACCTGGTTGTTCCCAGAAACTTCATGTATTTATGTGACACCTGAGACTCAGAGTCAGAGCTCTGAAGCTATGAAAGTCAGCACTACCCCATACAGGAACTGTTTAAAAAGTTGAAAAAGGAATCAACTTCAACTAGAGATATGAATGAAGCTGATCTGGACAGGACTAAAGTAGATCAGAATACAGGGTAAAGGATGATATCGTCCTTAGTTTAAAACTTCAACTTCTGTGTGAGACTAACGGGAGAGATGTTCATTTGGTGCAAAATTTATATTTTGGTTAGTGTATTACCTAATTTAACTTGTATGGTCAGTTTATTTGAACACCATAAGTACATGGAGTCTTGAACAGCTGTGAGATCTTGTTGATTTGTAGAGGTTAGTGTGATGCCCCAATTTATTCCAATGTAATTTGGGCAGTGAATAAAGAAGTATTTGCAAAGTCTGGGACTGGGGTGAAAGGGGGAAATATTAAACGTCCCCATCTGGAGAATTCCTGATATTCTTGCAGGCAGTGGGGACAACCAAATCAATAAGCCAAGCCCTTAATCTTGGGGTTCACCCTTATGAAACTTATTCCTGCAAAGGATAGGCTAAGCCTACTTATAATTATGCCTAAGAGTCACCCCCAGAGAACCTCTTTTGTTGCTCAGATGCGGAGTCTCTCTGTAACCCAACTTGGCAGGTGAACTCACTGCCCTCCCTGCTACATGGGACATGACTCCCAGGGGTGTAAATCTCCCTGGCAACGTGGGCCAGAACTTCTGGATTCACTGGAACCTGACATCATGGAACTGAGAAAGCCTTCTTGACCAGAAGCGGGAAGAGAGAAATGAGACAAAATAAAGTTTCAGTGGCTGAGACACTTCAAACACAGTCACGAGGTTATCCTGGAGGTTATTCTTATTCATTATATAGATATCGCTTTTTAGTTTATGGTGTATTGTAGTGGCTCGAGGGAAGTACCTGAAACTGTTGAGCTGTGTTCCAATAGCCTTGATTCTTGAAGATGATATAGCTTTGATAAAGTGACTGTGTGATTGTGAAAACCTATCTGTTTGATGCTCCTTTTATCCAGGATATGAACAGATGAGTTTAAAAATATGGATAAAAATAAATAAATAATGGGGGGGGGATAAGGGGTAAAATAAATTGTGTAGATGGAAATACTAGTGGTCAATGAGAGAGGGGCATAAGGGTTGTGAGATGTATGTTTTTCTTTTTTCTTGTTATTTCTTTTTCTGGAGTGATGCAAATGTTCTAAAAATGATCATGGTGATGAATACACAGCTATGTGATGAAATTGTGAGCCAGTGATTATACACCATGTATGGACTGTTTGTGTGTGAAGATTTGTAAATAAAAACATAAAAAAAAGAGTAATTGATTATTTCTAAATCACATTGCAGTTTACCAAATTATTTCTAATTTGGCATTCCCAAGAAGAGAGAAAACTGCAAAGTAGGGAAGCCACAAGATGTGCCCAGGTTCAGGCCACTCAGTGCAGCTGGGGCTTGAACGCAAAGCTTCTGGTTCCCGTTGAGCTTCTATTGTCTAGAAAATGGGGAAAACATGCTTGTCTCTATGCACAGCATGAGGAAAGAATCTATAAAAATACTCCTCAAGACCTTTGCAAATCCAAAGTGCTTGGTTTGTGCTGAATAATTGATGGGCTCTCTTCCCGGCCGCTCTGAGCAGACACAGGCCTGGTATTATTGAGAAGTGCCCCTGCAATAGGGCTGTGGATATGGAAACCTTGCCTTTTATTTTGCCCAGTGAAAGAAGTTGCAGAGAAAATCACACCAAGAGGGAGTTATGCTTCCTTGTCGGTGGGGGGAGAAGCCCTGGCCCATCTAATTTATTGACTTTCTAAAAGAAGAGTAGAAAGGCAGGGCAGCTGCAGGAAGTGGGGAGCTGCCGGCCCCATTCCTCTCCAAGGCTGCTAGGCCCTGGGAAAGGGCTGCTCTTGAGACCAGGAAGAAAGGTGTCCAGAGAATCTGAAAGTCTGGTTTCAGAGGCTGTGGCCCATGGCCAGCCTTCCTGGGGAGCCGTTTGTTAGGGAATTAGCCATGGGAAAGGCAGAGAAGCCTGGAGTGGTCCTCTTCTGCAAAAGCACTTGACAGAGATGTGGAGCAGGGTTTAGGGCAGCCTGTGGCCTGGCCTGCTGCATGAGACCAGAGGACTTTCTGGCTAGAAGCCACTGCAGGGATTAGGGACTGGAAAGTAGATGCAGAGTGGGCTTTAAAACCATTTGCAGAGATCAAAGCAGAGCGCAGCTCACGTGGGTATCCTGGCTGTAAGAGCAGGAAGTATATAGTGAACTGAAACACCAGAGTAATATTTCACACCGAAGGACATGGAGGTGGTACATCCTCCCCCAGGGTCAGGTTCAGCCCTCCAGAGTGTCTCCTAACTGACATATGCCTCAGTCCCCAAAAGGAAGCAGATTTAGGATTATTCGAAATCATGGGATAATTGGCTCTGACTTCAAATCAGCAAAATCAACAAACTCCAGCTCAAGTGGGAATTTGTTCTGTTGATTTGCTTTTTATTTTACCGCACTTTGCAAGTTCCAAAACCCAGACTTTCACAAGGACCTTCTAAGAGGTTTCACGGCATGCCCAGAGTACTTATGCAATTCCCATCCCCTACATGCTCTCGCTGGTTGAGCTGACCCCTGGGGGGTGGGATTAGAAGGGTCCTTAGAGCTTCCACGTGTTTGGAGAGGCCAACCCTAAGGCCAAGGTGAAGTTCCAGTGTGGCCTCAACCTGGCTGGGAATGCCCAGCAGCAGGGAGAGGAGGCAACCTGCAGCAGCCTCTGCAGGCAAGGTACCATGCCGCGTTGGGGCTTGGAGGGGATACTGGGCTTGGGTGCCATGCCCAAGTGCTCCATCACTTGCCTCCTGCAGGCTGAAAGTAGCTGGGTAGCTGAATCTGCTTCAGCTTGTACCTCATCAAGGAAAAAAATCAGAAATGTGGGCAAGGAGTAGTGGGCTTAAGGAATCAAGGCACAGTTGAGTGTCGGGAGACTTGGGTTCACGGTCCAGCCCCGCTACTTACAGTTCTATGACCTTGAGCAATTGTGACTTAACCTCTCTAGGTCTCATCCATGAACTGGGGAGTTATAATTGGACCTTCTTCTTAGTCTTGGAAGGATGGAATGAGATAAGGTATATGTGAATTCTTAGTTACACTTCTGAATGTCACTTGCCACCCATGATCATGCTTAGCTGGAACTCTTCTTAGCCTATCCAAAGAGGGCACTGAGGTCCAGATGGGTACCAAAATATTAACATCAACTCATGAGTGCCTGTGTGCTCCCCAATGAGTAGATGTCACATAACTGTTAGCTCATCACTTTAGGCTGCACAATTGTTAATATACTTGAGGGCAGGGCCATTGTCTTATGCTTCATTGGTAGGGTGTCTATTATTTATCTTGAAATCTTTTACAGGGACAGTAAAATGCTCTGTGTGGTTTAATTAGGCTAGCTACAACACTTAACCCAGGTGTGTTTCAGATCAGGAATCCCCATGCCCTAGTGGCAACCTCATACCCAAAAGCCCACAGTCCACAGGAGGCCATGACAAAAGCCAGCGCTGTCTTTATCTTTGATCAACACCAGACGTTTGATAATTAGCAGAGTAAATGTTGGAAGTGCATTCTCATTGGTGAAAACAGAGGTATTTGAGATATATGGACTGACCAAACAAATTTTGAGACACACTCAACTCTTAAAGAGCAGGCTAAAACTGTTCAGTGAGAGATGATGGGTGCTCAGAACACAAAGGCAGATTGCCAGGACCTCACCAAGCCCCCAGAACAGATTGTCAAAACACTTCTGGACGTCTTTGCAAATAAATATTTCTTTAAAAAACATCTACAGGTGTGGCAGAATTTGGTCTGAGACTTGCTTTATCTTCCTCGTCCTCAAAGTTTTCAGTGCTGCCATCAAACAACTCAACAACAACACAACACAACAAAACCGGAGACTTACACCTGCGTGACTACACGTAGAAATGCTCACAGAACCAGGGAAACAATGTCACTTTCAACTTGACGGTGGACAATGGGGGCCTGACCTCGAGGTAGCCTCCTGGTGAAGGAGCCTCATGCAGAAACTTCCTCATACAGTACTCTTCCCACCTTACTTCCCCAGCTTCTGACCTTCTGAAGCTGAAGTTCCCCAGCTCACTCCCAGAAGCTCCGCTGGCTGCCTGGAATGAGGAAATGCTACTCAGCCTCCACTAAACCCTGAAATTGTGGCCCATGGCTGAGACATGGGGCATGAGGTCACTGTCTGGGCCCCATTACATCCCTGCCCTTTGACCTAGAAAATTACCACTGCCCTGGGCTTTCCCCTCTAGGACCTAAGAGACAAGGCCTGTGCAGAAATCTTGGGAGACTCATTACCAGCTCCCACATAGTGGTCAGGAAATGGTGATGGGAATTTCTGGCCACCCTGGAGAGACTGCTCTCAAGAAATGGAGGCTCCGTCTGGGTCCCAGGGAGAAGCTTGAACCCTGTCCCTTCCTGAGCTCTCCAAAGGCTGTCAGGGAGGAGGGCTACATGTAGTACACTGAAGAGCGCCCTAGGGCTTCCTGGAAATGTCTTAGTAAAGGGAGCTTTAATGGTGAAGGGGCAGTCCACACCCTCAGTAGCCATGACTGAGCGATGGGGGCTGCTGAGTGCCAGGGCCCTGGCAGAACTCATGACCAGGGCCCCTGGTATGAGGGGACCCTCATGCTAGAAAGACTCCTATCACTAGAGAAAAGAGCCCTTGCTCACCGGCTGTACCACAGGGAGCCAGGGCCACTGGTCTCTGTATTGCCTTTTCTAATGAGATGTTGAGGAATGAGAATTACTGTGGGTGGGTGGTGTCATTCAGGAAGAAAGGGGATGGGGCTGGGGTAGCACAAGCCTCTAACTGCTCCTCTTGTTCATCTTCTTTCTCCTTTTCTTTCCTCCCTTTGCAACACTTCTCAAGAGGGAAGCGGGGGGAGTCAGGGTGGTGGTAGGCACAGGAGTCGGGGTGCACAGACAAGGGGCTTCATTGGAACAGGACAACTGCTGTAGGCAGAGGAAAGCTGAGATCTGCAGTCTTCCAAACTCACCCTGCCAACTTGGACCTCTGTGGCCCCCCAAACTCTACAGGCTGATGGCAAAGTTAGCAAAGCTTCTCTGTGGTCCTCCTCCTCATCCCATTTCCCACCTATAGTCTCACCTTTCTGCTTCCCACATGCCCCCTGCCCGCTATTTAGCCTTAGCCCGTTAAGGTCTGCTTCAGAAAGTGCCTTTCCTTCCTTCCTCTTCACCCCAATCAAAAGACCCAAACATGCCTATTAAGGGTCATCCTGGTTAATCCTGAAGAACTTTTCAAATAATGGAATGTGAAGACTCCTAACTCCTAATCTGTAAACCAGGGCACAATCCACTCAGATTATCATTCATTTCCCACATTTGCAAGCAGCTCAACATCCCAGGAAAGCAAAGAGCCCATCTCCCAGGGGGTGCTGGGAACTCCAGAGGCTCCTGTAGGAACTAAGGTAGTTTTCCACTAGCAAGGTATGCAAGGAACCCAATAAGCATTTTCTTTCTTATTGGCCTCGGGCTTTGTGGACATCTTTCAGCAAATACTTAGCCATTACCTTAATTTATTTCTCTCCCTCCCTCTCTCAGGCGGGAGGCCAAGCTGGTAGATATTGAAAAGGGGACCAGGAATTTAGTGGAAATCCATGCTTGTAATTGGAAGAGGGGAGAACTAGAAAGAAGAAGCAAGTGGATGAGGAGTTGGTGGGTCTCCCTGCTGTAAGCAGCTGGCCAGGGTTAAGACCAGCTGGGGCTGATGGCAAAGCTTGTCAGTCTCTTGATAAAAGAACGGGCTTTCCTGGCTCCGCAAGTTTCCTTGAGGTGAAACCATCTTAGATCACAGTATGAGCCCCTTCACATGGTTCTCATTTCATACGGATTTGCCTGGTTTCTCCTTCCTTCTCCAGAGTTTAGATTCCTCCTATGCAAAATGTAGGGCTGGGCTAGCTAACTGCTGAGATCCCCCAGCTCAGATTTTCCAAAACAGCCTTCCTTAGCTCACACCATTAGGAGTCAGGTACATGAGGGTGATTCTTCTGCTCTTTATCAGCTGTGTGAGCTCTACCAAGTTACTTAACCTCTCAGATGCCTGTCGGCAAAATGGGATAATTGCCCTTCAAAGGGCGATTCTGAGGATAAAATGACAAATGGATGTAAAGGAGTCTCAAACAGTGTGTGATCAGTACACGCACTCAGGAGAGAAGAGCCACCACCTTTATCTGCTCTAAGTACAGCTATGGCTGCTTTCCTGGGACCCTAAAAATAATACAGGCAGAAACTCTGATCTTGACCAAGGTAGGACCCGTGGTCAAGCCAGAGGTGTCACATCCCGCTTTGATTTCCCATGACTGTGCCCAGCACACTCTCCACTCCCAATTCCCAGGGCTGAGGACCATCTCTGGGGCAGGAGGCTGCTTTAGAGCCACGTCCCCCTTCCATGTGTTGGGAACAGCCTTGTTGATGGGAACCTGCTCTCATCTTCTGGGATTCACCCAGGAGTGCCAGGAAGTTTGGGCAAACCTGATTGGGGAGAACCTGCCTATGGGCATCAAAGAGTGGCAATGCCCCACCAACCTAGAACCAACTGGCCTTCCAGACCATCCCAGAAGAAACCACACACACCAAACCCCTGTCTAAGCACCACAAGGAAGAAAACCCAAATCCAGCGGTCAAGGATTTTTTTTTTTAAAGCAATAAATCCAACCTGACTTTTTTGAAGAAACGCCTGCCTCTGGTGGCTCCACGCTGGGGATATTTCCCCATGACCCCTGGATGCCCAAGCATCACAGCTGACCTGCTCACCCCCTTAGGGCCTTTTTGGCTGTGGCGTCCTCTCTGATCACATTGGCTTCAGCCCTTTAGAGCACCCTTGGGCCCAAGTACCCTGGGTCATGTTTCCTGAGTTACTGATCGCATCCTTGGGAGTTGAAGTAGACAGAAGAGATGGGGTGATTGGAGGTCATGGCAGTCTGGGAGGAAACCTGAAGAGACTTCCACAGGGGGTCCCACCTCTCAGAGCTTGGACCTAAATCTCGACTCCGAATCTTAGCCCTGGAAGAGACCAGGAAGATGGGAGATGGAGTCCACGCCCCGTTGAGGAAATTGAGAAGCTCCCTAACATCTCTGGGAGCTGGGTGAGGCAGGAACCCGGCTCTCCTGCAGGTGGGTGTGTATTCCCACAAAGGCGCTTTGGGATCAGGGCTGCACCGGGGCGCTGGGCGCTCCCCTCCAGCCCCAAGCCTGGGCTGCTGGCCCTCGCCCCCTGCCCTGGAGCCCCGAGGCACCCCGCGCTTTCCCTCCCCTCCTGCCACAGCCGCGCCATCCCCACCGCGGCTCCCACCCGGCGTCCCGCACCTTGGGACGTCTCCGCCCCTCGCCGCGAACCTACCGCCCAAGGGCGCTGGGGAGGCTCCTTCCAGGGGAGTCCTCGAGGTCTCCCGCCGCCTCTTCTCAAGGCGGGGACCCCGGCTCCTCAGCCTCTGGCCCCGGCTTCTGCCACTGAGCCGGTCTCTGCCTCCTTTTCTCTCATGCTCCTGTGAATTGTCAGCACTATTTTTTTTTTTTAAGGGACTTTTTTTGTGTGTTGCGTCAGGTCGGTTGCCTGGCGACAGTGGAGCTATTCCCCGCGAGTCTTTTCAATTCTGGTTTCCTCCTGCCTCTCATTCATGCCTCTAAGCGCGGCGCCAGCCTCTCACCGAGGAACTGAGGACCCTCGGAAGGGTCCCAGCAGACCTCAGCAGCCGGGTCCTAACGCCCTTCTGGTTCCACGTTCCCAGCAAGGACTTGAGCCAAAGCAGCAGCCAGATGTACAAACAAGCCACGCTGACTTGACAAACCCTAAACGAAACCAAACCCAAATACTCTTTCTTTTTTTTAAAAATTAAGCCACACACCAAGGCAGCCCCCCACCCCCACCGCAAGCCTGACTTAGTGGCTTTGCCACCGTCAACAGTTTGCCTTATGGAGAGAGGCAGGAGAATTCCCTTTCAGGTATCCACACTCTACCCACAAAAATGGCTTGAATTTATTATAACATTAGTTACCATTTACCGAGTGCCTAACATATGCAAAGACTCAATGGGGTAATATGTACATCTCCATCTTACAAATTGAAGAAAGCGAGCTCAGAGAGGTTAAGTAGAAACCGGTGGCAGAGCTGGGAATCAGTCCAGGTCCGCCTGACCCGGTAACACGTGTTTCCCCCACTAAACCACATGGTGTCTCATAGCATATAATACGATGTGCCGCGTTAACCATTAGAGATACAAATATCCTAGGATCCAGTCCTGGCACCAAAGCCTGCATTTGGGGCCCTAAAGATATACATGACAGCAAGCAGGATCTCCTGCCCCATCTTCGAAGGTTTCCTCCCCTTTCCAGGAATCCACCCAAAAACCTTACCTTTAGGACCAATCCTGATTGCAGACAGGACGTTTCAGTCTAGACTGGGGATTCTGCCGCCTCCTGGCTTCTAGCTGGGCTGTCTGGACCACAGCACCCAGGGCTGATTACTGAGCTTTGCCTCACTCTGTGAGCATCACAAAGCATACACCTGCATTCCAAGTCTCCTTTCCCATGTGCTTGGGGTTGGAAGGGTCCTTATAGTTATCTAACCTGCCATTGTCAAGACAGTGGTGGAGCAGCAGGGCAGTGACATTATCTTCATTTACATAATCACTAACTGAGGCATGGAGGAGCAAAGTGATTCACCAAAGTTTACAGAGCCAGCAAGTGACCTCTGCAGACTCCAAGTTTCTGGGTGGAATCAGTCCAAGACTCTTGTGCTCCCTGTGAGGGGCCTTTGTCCTTCACTGCAACTCCCCTTCTGGACCCTCTCCAATGTAACATTCTCCCCATTCACCAGACTGTCCACTAAAGAGGTATCTTGCTAACATGAGAAAACTCTTCATGCTAATGGATTAATGTTTCTAAGCTAGCTAACAGGGGTCTTTTAACATACAACCCAGAGCTGTGATGTATCCTATTGAATCTAGCTCCTAAAGATCCAACCAATCCTTCCACTCCTCATTTACTCTGCCACTTTCCTGATCCAAGCCACCAATACTTAGTTGCAACCTCAGCAATAACCTCCTTACTGATCTCCAGGCACCTACTCTTGGCACCTTACAATCCAGTGTGTCGTCTCCAACTAGACCAAACTCTTCTGATAATGGCTTGTCCCTACTTAAAGGAATAGTTCCTTATTTCTCTTAGGTTTAAAACCTAACATGGTACACAATTGTACATGATCTGGCCTATGACTGCCTCTTGGGCCTCACCTTGTACTGTGTTTTCCCTTATTGTATGCTCTCCAGCCACTTTTCCAGGTCCTGTTTGTTTGGTTTTTCTTTTTTTTTTTTTTTTGATTTTTTTATCTGCCCATTAAATTAAGCTGCAGGCATTCTCAGGTTTTAGCACTGCCCAGGCAAGGGTGGAGTTAAGGTATTTCTGAGAGACAAAGTAACCAGTCAGAAAATAATTCCCTAAAGAGTGTATTGTCCCCAAGAAAATGGGAGTGGGGGGGAGCAGGGCCCAGACAAGTGGTGGCTGTTATTTAGAGAATTCAGAACCCAGGGACTGGAAAACAGAAACAGTTTAGGCCCACCTTCTGCCTCAACCTCAGTCTCAACCACACCCCTGGCAGGGACAGGGTCTGCTGAGAATTAAAGGCACCATAACACTTTACACCAGTGGGGAGCTGGGGGCTGACAATCACCACCTGCTGGATAAGATAGGAAAGACAAAGATTCAAGAGGCCTCATAGGAGAGAACAGCAGCCTGCTGGGTCTCATCCTCAGGAACCTTTAATACTGATCATATACTCATCCTGAGTCCTGGGCCTATCTTGTCTGGGAAAATCTGATTGGGGTCGATCCCCTCTGTCAGGGAAGTATCCAGAAAAATAAGAACTGAAAAATTCTGATCAGTTAAACAGATGCTATGCTAGAGGTCTAGAATAAGTTGAAATGAAAAAGAACAGATAGAGAACAAAGCCAATCAACAGGAAAATCCTAGGCAAAAGAGAGAAAACAACCTCCAGAACAAACTAATCAAATAAATCAGATGACTGGATACCAGCAAAAAGTCATGAATCATACTAGGAAGAAAGAAGATATGGCCCAGTCAAAGGAACAAACTACCATTCAAATGAGATACAGGATTGAAACAACTAATTAAAGATGGTCAAACAATCTTCTAAATCAAATAAAAAAATCAAATCAATGAGTTGAAGGAAGATAAGACAAAAGAGTTGAAGCATATAAAAGCAAGCATGAAGAAGAACTCAAAAGCTTGAAATAACAAATGGCAGAACTTATGGGAGTGAAGGGCACAATAGAAATGATGAAAAACACAATTGAGACATAAACAGCAGATTTGAAAAGGCAGAAGAAAAGATTAGTGAACTAGAGGACAGGACACAAAAAAGAACAGATAGGAAAAAGAATGGAAAAATATGAGAAGGACTCAGAAAAATTGAATGACAGCATGAAGCAGATGATTATATGCATTATGGGTGTTCCAAAAGGAGAAGATAAGGGAAAAGGGGCAGAAATAATAATGGAGGAAATAATCACTGAAAATTTCCCAACACTTATAAAAGACATAAAATTACAGATCCAAGAAGTGCAGCATACCCCAAACAAAATAGATCTGAATATACCTACTCTAAAACACTTACAAATTAAGTTGTCAAATGTCAAAAAAAGAGAGAAAATTCTGAAAGAAGCAAGAGAAAAGCAATCCATCACATACAAAGGAAGCTTGATAAGACTGTGTATGGATTTCTCAGCAGAAACCATGGAGTTTTCTCTTTTAGTATCTTAAATATGCCATATAGTGCGGTATTTTTAAGATACTGAAAGAGAAAAACTGCTGACCAAGAATTTTATATCTGGCAAAACTGTCCTTCAACAATGTGGGAGACAGTTTGAAATATTTTCAGACAAAAACACTGAGAGAGTTTTTGAACAAGATATCTACTCTACAAGAAATACTAAATGATCACTACAGGCAGATAATATGAGACAAGAGAGAGAGGTTTGGAGAATAGTGTAGAAATAAAGACTATCAGTAAGGGTTAAAAGAGCACAATATTGCATGTATAATAAACAAAGCTGAGTGTGAGTATAGTTGAATGAGGAAGGCTAAGGGCATGTAGACACCAGAAAGAAAGACAGAGGATAAAAACTGAGATGGATAACTTAGCAAAACCTAGAGTGAACAATGATGGTGATTGAGTGTACAAATAAAAGAGTTTTCACATGAGGGAGAACAAATGAATGTCAGTATTGCAAGGTGTTGAAAATGGGATGGTATATGGAAAAAATTCAATCAATCCAAACTAGGGTCTATAGTTAACAGTAACATTGTAATATTCGTCCAATAATTGTAACAATGACAATATACTAAAGCTAAATGTCAATAAGAAGGGGATATAAGGGAAGGGCATGGGAATCTTGGTGGTGATGTTGTTATTTCTCCTTTTAATTTTTTTATCATTCATTTTTTTCTTCTTTCTTTGCAGAAGAAATGGAAATGCTCTCAAATAGATTGTGGGGTGAAGCATAACCATGTGGTTATACTGGGAGCCATTGATTGTTTATTTAAGATGGGCTGCACAGTGTGTGAATAAAACAGTTTAAAAAATAAACAGATTTCTTGGGTGCATGGGTAAGTCAGTGTAGAATGCTCACCTTATATGCAAGAGACCTGGGTTTGATTCCCGAACCATGCACTCCCCCCACCCAAAAAAAAAAAAAAAACCAAACAGATTTCCCTAGAATCAACACTCAGGCAAAGTATGTCTTTAAAAATATTGAGGGAGTGGATATACTTGGAATCTTCTTGAAATGGACGTTAATAAACAAATGTTCTTATATCATTATGCTACCTGGTTTCTATGAAATTTATTTGATAAGCCAAAATTCTAGGATATAGAAATCTGGGGGGAATATCACTTCCTGGGATTAACTTCTCAAGAGATTTTTAAAGTTAATTTGGGGAATTAGCAGCATTTTACTTTATTGCAAGTTTTTGCCACATTTGACTGAATTAAGCTGTCACTGATACATTTAAAGCAATTGTTTTTATTTTCGGATATGTGTGTGTACATATATTAATACAAGCACATCGAGGTTTATACTAAAAAATTGTCATTGTAATAACATTATTTGGTAGCCTAACTTTGTATGTGTATTCTTAATTGCACAAAAAGTCAATAATTTGTCGCAGTGGGGTTTTAAATATTTGCTTTATGTGTTCGCTATTTCAATGTTTTATAAAGCAAAACAGAATTTCCAAAAACAATGAAGGAAACCAAAAGAAATATTTCTGCATTGCAAAAAAAATAAATAAATGGAAAGATACAAGTGCTGGAGAAAAGGTGGAGAGAGAGATATATACTTATTCACTGTTGATAGGGAAGCAGAATGGTACAGACCCTTTGGAGGGCAGTGTGGTGGTTCTACAGGAGGCTAGGTATGGGCTCGCCATGTGATCCTGCAGCCCCACTGAAAGCTGGTGATGAATGGACATTTGCACACTGATGTTTCTGGCGGCAGCATTCACGATTTGCAATGGATGAAAGTAACCTAAGGGTACATCAAATGATGAATGGAAGGGCAAAGTGTGGTGTATATATGTATAATGGAATATTGAATGGCTGCAGGAAGGAATGAAGTTGTGAGGCATGCAACTAGGTGAATGAATCTTGAGGACATCATGTTAAGTGAAATAAGCCAGAAATGAGAAGACAAATATTGTAAGGCCTCACTAATATGGACTAACTATACTGTGCAAACTCCGAGAATTGAATTAGAGAGCATAGGTTATCAGGCAGTAGAGCATGGGCAGAGATTGGACAATAGATAATTATAGAGTACAGAATGTTCAATAAGGTTTATTGTAAAGGTTACTGGGTTGTAAGCTCTTACGACAGTCACATCTATTCCTGATTTCTAAATTTGTAGATACTTCATCTCATGTATAACCTAGCTGCTCCCTGGAACTTTGTGTATCTGTGTGACACCTGAGACTCAGAGTTAGAGGTCTGCAGCTCTGAAAGTCAGCATCACCCCATATCGCAACTATTAAAGAAGGTGAAAAACAGGTCAGATTTCAATTAGAGATATGAATGAAGCTTATCTGGTGAGGCCTAAGGTAAATCAGAATGCAAGGTAAAGGATAATACGGTTTATATTTTAAAACTTCAATTTCTGTGTGAGACCAAAGGAAGAGATGTTTACTTGATACAAAATTTATAGTTTCTGCAGCACACTAGCTAATACAAAAATAACCTGTATGGTCAATTTATTCAAACAACACAATTACATGGAAGCTTAAACAGAGAATGAGGTCTTGTTATTTTGTATAAGTTGATTTAATACCCTGATACATCCCAGAGTAATTTGGGCTGTATTTGCAAAGTTCCCTTGAGGGACTGGGGGAAACTGGAGTATTAAACTTCCCCACCTGGGAAAACCTGATGTTCTCACAAGCATTAGGGACTACCAATTCAATAAGCCAAGCCCTTGATCTTTGGACTTGCCTTTATAAAACTTATTCTTGCAAAGGAGAAGGTAATCCTACTTATAATTATGCCAAAGAGTCATAATTATAACAGGAAACCTCTTTTGTTGCTCAGATGTGGCCTCTTTCTCTAAGCTAACTCGGCAAATAGACTCACTACCTACTCCCCTACACATGGCATGTCTCTCGGGGGTATAATTTTCCCTGGCAATGTAGGACATGACTACCAAGCATGAGAATGGACCTGACAGAGGGACAGAGAAAGCCTTCTTGACCAAATAAGGGAAGAAAGAAATGAGACAAAATAAAGATTTGGTGGCAAAGATATTTCAAATAGAGTTGAGAGACCATTCTGCAGACTATTCTTTGTTTTTTTACATCACATAGTTGTATATTTATCATCATGATAATTTCTTAGAACATTTGCATCAATTCAGGAAAAGAAATAAAAAGAAAACAGAAAAAAATTCACATACCATACAAAAAGAAAACAGAAAAACATTCACACATACCATACCCTTATCTCTCCCTTTCATTGATAGCATTTCAATCTACTAAATTTATTTTAACATTTCTTCCCCCTATTATTTATTTATTTTTAATCCATATGTTTTACTCATCTGTTGATAAGGCAGATAAAAGGAGCATCAGATACAAGGTTTTCACAATCACACAGTCACATTGCAAAAGCTATATCATTATACAATCATCTTCAAGAAACATGGCTACTGGAACACAGTTCTACATTTTCAGGCAGTTCCTTCCAGCTTTTCCATTACACCTTAATTAAAAAGGTGGTATCTATTTAATGTGTAAGAATAACCTCTAGGATAACCTCTTGACTCTGTTTGGAATCTCTCAGCCATTGACACTTTACTTTGTCTCATTTCTCTTTTCCCCCTTTTGGTTGAGAAGTTTTTCTCAATCCCTTGATGCTGAGCCCTAGCTCATTCTAGGATTTCTGTCCCACATATGCAGACTATTCTTTTGCATTATAATATTTCTTTTTAGTTTCTAGTGTATTAGAATAGCTAGAAGGAAATACCTGAAACTGCTGAGCTGCGATCCAATAGCCTTGATTCTTCATAATGAGTGTATAACTATTTGACTTTTATGGTGTGGCCATGTGATATGTGAAAACCTGTGACTGGCACACCCTTTATCCAGTGTATGGGCAGGTGAGTAAGAAAATAAAGACAAAAATAAATAAATAATAGTAGGGATAAGGGGTTTGGGATGTTGCGGGTGTTGTCTTTTATTTTCATTTTTTGGAGTAATGAAAATGTTCTAAAATTTGTTACAGTGATGAGGCACAACTATATGATAGCATTGTGAGCCATCAAATATATACTCTGGATGTTTATATGGTTTATGAGTATCTCAATAAAATTGCTTTAATAAAAATAGGCAAGGCACAATGGTGTGTGAAATGGCTAGCCCACATATCTGGACCATTCTAGTGGCAGTGTTGTGCCAGTTGACAGCAACTTCACTGACATTAGCACAGCGCTTTACAGGTTACAAAGTGATTTCATTTCAGGTGGTCCAGGTTGAGTGAGACCCCTCTTTTGATCCTACACAGACCCTGTGAAATAGGGGGGAGGGGTGTTCAAGAACTATTTCTAACACTTATAAACATATATACACCTAACAACAGGACACCAAAATATGGGAAACAAACACTGACAGAATTTAAGGGAGAAATAGACGGTTCTGCCGCAATGGCTGGAGATTTCAATACAAACTTTCAATACTGGATAGATCACAAACAAGGAAAAGGATCAACAAGAAAACAGAAGACTTCAACAACACTATAAACTGACTAAATCTAACAGACACGTAAAGAACATTTCAACCAACAACAGCAAAATAAACATTCTTTTCAAGTACATATGAATCATTCTCCAGGATAGACCAAATGTTAGAGTATAAGAGAGGTCTCAGTAACTTAAAAATTTTTGAAATCATGCAAAGTAACTTATCTGACCACGATAGAATGAAGCTAGAAATTAAAAACAGAAGGAAAACTGGAAAATTTACAATATGTGGAAACTTAACTACACACTCTTAAACAACTAATGGGTTAAAGAAGAAATTACAAGGGAAATTAGAAAATACTTAGAGACAAATGAAAATAAAGACACAACATACCAAAACTTATGGGATGCAGTAAAGGCAGTTCTTATTGGGAAATTTATAGCTCTGAATGTCTATATTAAGAAAGATCTCAAATTAATAACTAAACTTCACAACTTGAGAAACGAGAAAAGGGAGAGCAAAGCAAACCCTAACTTGGCAGAAGGAAAGAAAGAATATTAGAGCAGAGATAAATGAAATAGAAAAACAGTTGAGAGAATAAACAAAACAAAAAGTTGGTTCTTTGAAAAAATCAATTAATTTGACAAATCTTTAGTCAGACAAAGGAAAAAGAAGATGCACATACTAAATAAAAAATAAAATGGTGATATCACTACTGACTTTATAAAAATAAAAAGGATTACAAGAGAATGCTAAGAACAGTTGTACATCCACAAATTAGCTAATTCCTAGAAATATATAAATTACCTAAATTGACTCAAGGAGAAATTAAAAACCTCAACAAACCTATAACAAGATCAGAGATTGAATCAATAATCAAAAACCTCCCACCAAAGAAAAGTCCAAGACCAGTTGACTCTACTGGTGAATTCTACCAAACATTTAAAGAATTAACACCAATCCTTCTCAAACTCTTCCAAAAAATTCAAGAGGAGGGAATATTTCCTAATTCATTTCATGAGGCCAGCATTACTCTGATACCAAAGCCTGATAAAGACATCACACACAAAAAAAGAAAATTACAGATCAATCACCTTTATGAACCCAAAGAATAAAGGCCTGTAATTCTCTATAGCTTAATGTAATGCCTGGATATATCCCAGAGTATGTTGAACAGATAATTAAAAAGTATTGGCAAAATCCCTTAAGGGATGGAAGAAAAAAAATGGAACTAATAAACTTTACCAATGCAGAAATCCTGACATTTTCTCAAACATCAGGGACTCCCAAATTAATAGGCCAAGTTCTTCATCTTGAGACTTGCTCTTGTGAAACTCATGGATGTAGTGGAAAAGCTTAGCTTACCTAAAGTTATGCCTAAGAGTTACTTCTAGAGGACCTCTTTTGTTGCTCAGATTGGCCGCTCTCTCTCTAAGCCCAACTCTCCAAGTGGAATCATTACCCTCCCCACTACATGAGACATGACATCCAGGGGTGAAATTCTTCCTGGCAACGAGGAATATGACTCCCAGAGATGAGCCTGGCCCTGGCACCATGGGATCAACAATGCCTTCCTGACCAAAAGAGGGAAAAGAATTGTAACAAATAAGGTATCAGGGACTGAGAGAGTTCAAATAGAGTTGAGAGGCTACTCTGGAGGCCACTCTTTCACAAGCTTCAGCTAGATATTACAATTTATTATGGTTTGCCAAATCCCAACCGAAAGCATTTCTGCCAACCCTAAAGAACACCTAGGGTTCTATCTGAGATTCTACAAAGGTTACATGTACTATGATTCCTTTCCAAAAACCTACAACCTCCAGATGGGTTTCTAGGCCAGATAAATCCTGAAAACCAGAGGGACCAGCCTGTCCAGAACATCAACTAGTTCCATACCTCTATCCCATATTATCAACAATAATTTCCAATGTGAAAAAGTTAGAATGTGTATAGCACAAATACCCCTACAGATTGGGAGAAAGATCAAAGGAGAAGGTGGAGTTATAACAGAGAAGATAGGATTTAACAAATGAGTTTGACTGCTGAATCATTATATTGATATTTCTTTTAGTTTCCAGCGTCTTGGAATAGCTAGAAGGAAAAGCCTAAAATTGTGACATTGTAACCCATTCCAAACTCTGAAATCTGTTCTACAACCAGTTTTGCAATGTGCCTTGAAATTTATTGCTTTTTTGCATATGTTATTTTTCACAATTAAAAAAATTCCCCAAATGTAATTGGAGCTGAAAGGATACAGGACGACTGTAAAAACTCAGAAATGGGTAGCACAATACTACCTAACTGTAATACAATTATGTTAAAACACTGAATGAAGCTGAACGTGAGAATGATGGAGGGAGGAGGGCTGGGGGCACAAATGAAATTAGAAAGAAAGATAGATGATGAAGACTGAGATGGTATAATCAAGGAATGCCTAGAGTGTATAATGATAGTGACTAAATGTACAAATTTAAAAAATGTTTTTGCGTGAGGAAGAACAAAGGAATGTCATTACTGCAGGGTGTTGAAAATAGATGGTAATTAATATTTTAAAATTTTAACTTATGTGTGAGACTAAAGCAAAAAATGTTTATTTGGTACAAAATTTATATTTTGACTAGTGCATCTCCTAATATAACTTAAGCAGACAGCTTAATTGAACACCATAAGTACATGGAACCTTGAGTAGGGCATGAGATTTTGTTGGTTTGTCCAGAGTGATGCCCCGATAAATCCCAGAGTGATTTGAACAGTGAATAAAAAAGTATTTGCAAAATTCCTTTCAGGGAATGCTGAGAAAGGGGGAAAATTCAACATCCCCAAGTCGAATTCTTGATATTCTCACAAGCAGTACAGACAAACAAAGCTATAGGCTGAGCCTCCAATCTTGGGGTTTGTTCATATGAAACTTGACCCAGCAGAAGATAGGTCAAGCCTACTTAAAATTGGGTCTAAGAGTCACCCCAAGAGAACCCCTTTTGTTGCTCAGATGTGGCCTCTCTCTCCAGCCAGCAAAACAAGCAAACTCACTGTCCTCCCCTGTCTACATGGGACATGACTCCCAGGGGTGTGGACCTTCCTGACAACATGGGACAGAAACCCTGGAATGAGCTGAGACTCAGTATCAAGGGATTGAGAAAAATCCTAGAATGAGCGGAGATTCAGCATCAAGGGATTGAGAAAACCTTCTCGACCAAAACGGGGAGCTGCGAAATGAGACAAAGTAAAGTGTCAATGGCTGAGAGATTTCAAACAGAGTCAAGAGGTTATCCTGGAGGTTATTCTTACACATTAAATAGATATCACCTTGTTAGTCGAGATGTAAGGGAGAGACTGGAGGAAACTGCCTGAAAATGTGGAGCTGTGTTCCAGTAGCCATGTTTCTTGAAGATGATTGTATAGTGATATAGCTTTTGCAATGTGACTGTGTGATTGTGAAAACCTTGTATCTGATGCTCCTTTTATCTACCTTATCAACAGACCAATAAAACATATGGAATAAAAATAAATAATAGGGGGAACAAATGTTAAAATAAATTTAGATTGAAATGCTAGTGATCAATGAAAGGGAGGGGTAAGGGGTATGGTATGCATGAATTTTTTTCTGTTGTCTTTTCATTTCTTTTTCTGAATTGATGCAAATGTTCTAAGAAATTATCATGATGATGAATATGCAACTATGTGATGATATTGTGAGTTACTGATTATAAATGTAGAACGGAATGATCAAAAGTTAAAAAAAAAAAATTCCCCAAATGACTACAGAGCGAAAAATCCTTTAAAATACTAGCAAACAAAACTCACCAGCGTATTGAAAAATATTATACACCATGACCAAATGGGTTTTATTCCAGGGATCTAAGGGTAGTTCAACATATGAAAATTAATCAATGTAATACATTAAATAAATTGAATGAAGGAATAAAACCACATAGTTATCATAATAGATGCAAGAAAGGAATTTGACAAAATCCAGTACCCTTTCTAGATAAAAACATTCAGAAAAGTAAGAACAGAAGTGAACTTTTTCAACATGATAAATGCTATTTATGAAAATCTCACAGCTAGCATCATACTCATTGGTGAAAGACTTAAATCTTTCCCCCATGATCAGGAACAAGACAAGTTTCCAGTTTCATCACTGTTATTCAATACTGTACTAGACGTCACAGCCAGAATAGGCAAGAAAAAGAAATAAAATGTATCCAAATTGAAAAGGAAGAAGTAAAATTATCCTTATTTGCAGACAACATGACCTTAAATATAGAAAACCTAAAGGAATCCACAAGAAAACTATTAAAGCTAACAAACAAGTCCAGCAAAGTGGCAGGGTATCAGATGCTCACATTAAAATCACCTGTGTTCTTATAACTAGCTATGAATAATCCGAAGAAAAATGCATAAAGCAATTCCACTTATAATAGCACCTAAAATAATCAAATATCTAGGAATGAATTTAATTAAGGATGTAAATTATGTACACTGAAAGCTACAAAACTTGTTGAAAGAAATTAATGAAGACCTAAACAAATGGCAAGACTTTCCATGTCCAAGGATTGGAAGGGTTAATGTTGTTAAGATGTCAATATTACCCAAAATAATATACAATTCAATGCAATCCCATTAAAAAATCCAGCAGATTTTTTTTTGCATAAATGGAAAAACCAATTCTCAAATTCACACAGAACTGTAAGGGGCCTCAAATAGCCAAAACAAATTTGAGAAAGGACAATGTTGGAGGGCTTACACTTCCCAATTTCAAATTATACTATAAAGCTAAAGTAATCAAAACAGTGTGATTCTGGCATAAAGATAGATAAATAGATGACTAGAACAGAAATGAAAGTTCAGAAATAGGCCCACATATCAATGGTCAATTGAGTTTCAACAAGGGTGCTAAATATTTACAGTGGGGAAAGAAAAGCCCCAAATGGTGTTGGGAAAATTGGATATCCACATGCAGAGGAATGAAGTTAGGCCCCTGCCTCTCATCAAGTACAAAAATCAGCTCAAAATGAATCAAGGACCTAAATATAAGAATGAAAACTATAAAACCCCAAGTAGATGACTTAGAAGCAAACCTTTACGACATTGGATTATGTAACAGACTCTCAGATATGAAGCCAAAAGCATGAGCATCAAAAGAAACAATAGATAAATTTGATTTCATCAAAATTTTAAAATTTTGTGCATCAAAGGAAATTATCAAGAAAGTGTAAAGGTGACCTACAGAATGAGAGAAAAGAGCTGCAAATTATTATATATCAGATAAGGGCTTTATTCCAAAGAATGCAAAGAACTTTTACAAAGTAACAACAAAAAGACAAACAGTCCAATTTAAAAATGGACAAAAGACTTGAATAGATATTTCTCCAAAGAAGATATACAAATAGCTAATAAGCACAGGAAAAATGCTCAATATCATTAACTATTAGGGAAATGCAAATCAAAACCACAATGAGAAATCACTTCACACTTAGAAGGATTGCTACTCTTAATAAAAATCCAACAGAACGCCACAAGAGTTGGATGGTTGTAGAGAAATCGGAAGTCTAGTGCATTGTGGTGGGAATGCAAAATGGTACAGCCACTGCGGAAAGCATTTGTGGAAAGCAATATGGTGGTTCCTCAAAAAGTTAAGTATAGACTTGCCATATCACCCAGAAGGTCCACTTCTAGGTATTCTGAAGAAAGTGGAATCAGGGTCTCAAACAGATACTTGTACACCTATGTTTATAGCAGTTTATTCATAATAATTAAAAGGTGGAAATAACTGAAATGTCCATCAACAAATGAATGGCATGTACATACATGGAATATTGTTTGGCCATAAGAAAGAAGTTATGAAACATGCAGTAAGATGGAATAAGCTTGAAACTGTTATGCTCAGTGAAATAAACAAGGCACATAAGGACAAATATTGTATAATCTCTCTTGTAAGATATGATAAGAAATAAATTCATAGAGATGGAAAGTAGATTAGAGGTCACTGGGAGATGGGGAAATGGGGGGAGAATGGATAGTATTTGTAAAAATAAATAATAATAATAATTTAAGGTAAAATATAATCCCCCTACTTTGACCAGGACATTGAAACTTGGAGAGATGCAGGGACTTACTCAAAGTCACACAGCTGGATGCAGAGTACCCAGGATGATCTGATTTCAAGTTCAGTGCACTTCACACCACATCACATTGATTCCTAAAAACAGTCTCTCAATGCAATGTTTGTGAAGCAACCTTGGGGACTACAGTCTGTTTAATTATCCAGGTGTGGCATAAATTGTGCTGTCCTACAGGGGAAGTTTGCAGTCTACCCTCACCCCCTCTCCATGCCTACCTCCTTCCTTCCTCTGCCCTCCTCTTAGCCCCTGAGACTTTTGACTTTTCTCTCATTGCAGCTACTCTACAAGGGGAAGCCTAATCCACAATAGGGCCTTACTAACGTTTCTGACTGTATTTTCGGGTTAAAAGGTGAAAAGATGAAGTTAGCAGATGTGAATTTTTGGTGGAACTGGCTTTCCTAAACTCCTTAAAGGGCCAGATAGGTTGTCAGCCTTTGCCAGGCTCTCATGCATTTTCTGTTGATGTGACTGAACATAGCACCCAACAATGTTATTAGGTTTTCACTACCTGCAAATATACTTAAGTTAATTTTCCTAATGTCCACACCTAATTGTGTCACTTTCCAGTTAAGAATCCTCTAGTGGCTCTCCAGGTCCAAGATCCTTATCATGATGCTCAAAGCTTAAGGGATCACAGTTCAATCTACATCTCTGTCCCTATCTCCTTCTGCTCCCTGTAGGCATCCCCTCTGCCACTCTTTCCTCTCCAGCCCCTTGGCTCAAGATGGCGCTGCTTTGGAGAATGTCCCTTCCTTCTCCCACTGGGTAGGAAGGGCATTTGATGGATGACCCTCTACTTTCAAAGACACCCATTTCTCTACCTACCACCCTCTGTAAGAACTCTGTTTCAGATGGATTCTGCAATATTGATTATGACTATGGGCAACTGTGTGTGAATCATTAAGTAATAAGTTATTTACAGTCCTATCACATACATGACTTTAATTCCTGTTTTGGTTTGTTAAAGCTACCCAAATACTATATACCAGAAATGGAATGTCTTTTAAAAAGGGAATTTATTAAGTTATAAGTCTAAGGCCATAAAAAATGTCTAAACTAGGTCATCCAGAGAAGGATAACTTGACTCAAGAAAGGCTGATGTCATTTACATCAGAAGTAACGTGGCTGACATCTGCTGATCCTTGTTCCTAGTTTCATCAGAAGTTTCCAGCTTCTGATGCCAGTTTGTTTTCCTCTCTAAGTGTCTGTGGACTTTCACTTAGCTCCTCTGGGACACAACCCTGGCTTCCGGCTTGCTTAGCATCTCCTGTAAAGGGCAGCATCTCCTGTACAGGGCGGCATCTGCTGGACTCTGCATCCCCAAATGTCCATGTCTAGGTGTCTGCTCTCCCTGTTGGCAGTCCAAGCATCTCCAAATTTCTGCATCTCTGTCAGCTCTGCCTCCTGTCTAGCTTCTGTCATCTCTCTCAGCTCTGGCTCCTGTCTAGCTTCTGTCATCTCTCTCAGCTCCTGGCCTCTCCTGGGACTTTTGCATTTCCAAACATCTGTGTCTGCATCTGCATCTGAAGTTTCTCCAAAATATTTCCCCTTTTAAAGGACTCTAGGAAACTAATCAAGACCCACCTTGAATGGGAGGAGTCATTTCTCCATCTAATCAAAAGACCATACCCACAATTAGGACTGTCACATCTCCTTGGAAACAATCCAGTCAAAGTTTCCACCTAAACAATAGGGCTACTCCCACAAGATTGGATTAGGAAAGAAAACATGGTTTTCCTGGGGTATGTAACAATTTCAAGCCAGTGCAGTTCCCCTCTGTAAATCACCTACCATGATGGCAGAGATGGGTGTAAATGCAAAACATAAGCATGGGCTGAGGAACTGAACAGAGAAAAATTTTTTTAATAATACTGTGTACATTATTTCAAAGATGCTTTGTGTATATATGGGGTGGAGTGGCAGAGTAAAGAGGAGATGGTTGGGGAGCTTATAGGGAAAGACAGGGAGGATGGAACCTATCTCTCTGGGGAGGCCAACCTGGGACCAGCAGCCAAGCATATGCCATGGACCACTTGGACAGCTTCGCTTTGGAATGCACCATAGAGCCCACCATCTGCTTATCTGCCTAACAGGCCTGAATGCACAGGGCCTGTAGTGTCTCTCTGACCTGTATCTCAGACCTGTATTGTCTCCCACGGGGGTGGGTGGAAGTGGGGTTTCCTTCTGCAACAAACTCGAGCAAGTCAAGAGCCCGTGGAGAGGACTAGGGTTTTCCTTCCCACCTGCCACCTTTCTCACTGTCATCCTATTTTATTTTTTCTTTTCAGGCATATTGAAATGAGGTGAAGGAAGAACTCTGCCTTTATTTTCAAGGTTTTAAAGTTTAAACTCAAAATACCTACCATCTATCAAATAGTCTCTTGATTGATTTATTCATTCATTCAACAAATATTTATTAGCACCTACTAAATGCCCAGCACTGTTCTAGGCTCTTGGAATGTAACAGTGATATACAGATAAAGACGAGTGTCCTTGGGAGGAGATGTTCCAGCAGGCGAAGGCAGAAGATTAGCAATAAATATATGAGATAAATAAACAATATTGCATGTACTAGAAAAATTATAAGGTAGGACAGTGGAAGTAATGGTGGAGGAGCTGGGCAGATTGCAATTTTAAATAGAATGGTCAGGGATGACCTCATTAATAAGGGGACTTGAGAGCAAATACTTGAAGGAGATGAGGAGTTAGTTATGAGATACCTGGGGGAAGCTTGTTCCAAGCAGAAGGAAGAGCCAGTGCAAAGGCTTTGATCTGATATGATCAAAGAAGAGTCACAAGGCCTGCATGGCTAGAATGCAGTGAGCAAGGGGGTGGGGGAGAGTTGTAGAGGATGATGCCAGAAAGATTTCAGTAAGAAGGTGCTCAGAGCAGAGCCGGCAGTTCCTGGTGGACCATTGCAAGGTCTTCCCCCCAAGGGAATGCATTGAATGGAGTAAGTCTGACTACTTGGCACCCCTATGCCGAGAGTGGTCTGATCTTGTTCCCACAGGAGTTTTTAAGTGACTATATGTCCCTGATAGTACTTGAGAATTGGTATTTATTCATTTAATGAGAGAAGGAAAGAAGAAAGAAATTTCTGTTTGGCTTTATTGCAGGGAGGACTTTGAGGGTGGTGACAGCCCTTCCCCAACTCCAGGGAGCAATTATAATTCTCAGTCTTGGTTCAGAGTCCACTAGCCTTTTACCATCTGTCTTTGGAAAAGGCTTTTCCATCCATGGGCCCAATGTCTCAAAAGGAGCAGGAAGTGCCTGTCATTAGGCATTGAGTTTAAAAGTAATGGGGATTTGCAGCCCTCCGCTCTCAGAAGAGGCAGTCATTTCTGGCTAAAGCACAGAAAGGTGATGCAGGCTGGCTTTCCATCCTGGAGGGAACCCATTAGTTCAATAAGCATTTATGGATGGCTTGCTCTATGCCCCCTTTGTGCTAGCCATGGGAGAGATGGGGCAGGCAGCTTCTTAGTGGAGAAAGATAACTAACCAAGCAGTCATCATACAGGGTGCCTCAAAAGGGCAGCCAGCTTAGTACAGGAATCAGGGAGGGCTTCCCAGAGGAAATGGCAAATGACATTTAAGACCAGATCAGACAGATAAGTGGAGGTTGGCTAGGAGAATCATTGGAGAGAGGACTGAGTCGGAGTTTGGCAGGCAGAGGGAACAGCGTTTAAGGTGACATTTATGCAGAAGAGAAAGGGGTTCAGCATGGCTGATGTGAAGAGTGCAAGAGTGTGAGATGGGCAGAGATAAGCCATTTGGACATGATCCTAAATGCAATAAGATTCAGAAAGGAGCCTCTCATGGGGATATATATTTTATAGAAGACAAATGGTTGGGGGGAAAGATATTGCATGTACTAGAAAAACTAAAATATTGGACAGTGGAAGTAATGGTAGAAGAGCTGAGCAAGAGACCAATGAAGAGACTGCACTGGTTCTACTGGTTTGGGTGGTGGGAGTTCTGAACCACGGCATGGGGTTGATTCCCTGAAATAAGCCTCCTTGCATTTTTCCCAGATGATAACGGATGATTGGGGCACGTAGCAGGAGATCTGGAGTTAGGCCGACCCAGAATCTTCTGGTTACTAGTTGTGTGTCTTTAGGAAAGCACTTAAGTTTCCTGAGCATCAGTTATTTTATCTATAGCATGGGAGTAATTATAATCAGTACTGCCCTTAGACGTGGGCAGAAGGGCCTGCCCTGGGTCCCATGCTTTAGAAAAGCCTCTTCTGGCCCCCATTTGGGCAAGGTGGCCATAGGACCAAGGAGATGTGTCTTCATGGAGTCTACTCTCTCCCTTCTGTACTATGCTCTAAGTACCCAGGACCCAGGAATTTCCCTCCCAGTGGTAGGGCTCTGTCCTGGCTGTGAGATTTGGTGCAGGTTGGGATGTTCACACACCTACTACGTGGTCTCTGGGTTGGAATAAAAAGGCCATGAGTGGAGGCTGACTTCTCATTCTCCCTGCCCTTCCACATTCCAGGAGTTTAAGGATTCAAAATTGGAGCCTGGCCTATGTTCTTTTATAAGACTTCCCATGGTAGACTTGGGCTTGACTATGAGACTGGTCCTACTGGTTTGTTTCAGAAACAAATTACACTGTATAGTGTGCACTATAAAGCCCTATACAAATATTGGTTGTTACTGTCCCTATCTTTATCCTCTTCATCCTGGTGTCATCTCAGCATATCCTGCAGAGTCTGCCCTATTATCTTGTGGACACTTGTTAAGAATCCTCATCTAGGGCGGCTGCCATGGCTCAGCAGGCAGAGCTCTGACCTGCTGTGCTGGAGGTCTGGAGTTCGATCCCTGGTGCCTCCTGCCCATATGCAAATTAAAAAAAAAAAAAAAGAATCCTCATCTAGGAAGGTGCTGCAGAAAGTATTTGCAGGTCCAACACCAAGCATCTTTGGTGTCAGCTGGAAGAAACCTTCTTACAAATGAGCAGCATTATAGGAAACCAGAAATGACACCACTATTAATGACAGTGCAGCATCCCTGGTCTGCAGGACACAGCTTTCTAAAGATTATCTTAAGTGTTGTCATACCCAAAGAACTTGGCACCTTGGAATGATGGAAAGAGCCCTGGATAGGAGCCAGGAGACCCAGGCTCCATTCCTGACTTGGCTACTAATTAGAACTTTGTCAACTCATTTTCCTTCATTGGACTGGTTTCCTTCCAGCTCTGACATCCTCTGACACCTGATTCTATGACATTCTGCACCCATAGAATTAAACGTCTCATTCTGGTCCATGATAGGAACCAGAACCAGAAGCTGTCACGTTTGAGGATCCGTTAGATCCTGCAAATCTGAGCCAGCAAGTGGTCAAGGCCAGCTGGCTCAAGAGAAGCAGAGTCAAGGATGAGAGTTATCCCAGGAGACATTCCTGAGTAAAACTGCCCTCTTTCCTGAGGTAGAGCCTGCTTGCTCTCTATTCAATGTCAGACTCAGGGTGGATGATTCTGGACTCAGGCTGGATGAGCACAGGCAGGAGAAGGAAGTCTTGGGCCTGCAGTAAAACTCTGCCCCTTATGGAAGTAAGGACAGAGATGCCCCACAGCTTCGTGAACTCAATGGACCCAACAGTGGTCAATCTCTGATGATAAGTAGGCCAGGGCTGGATATCAGGAGTAGAAACTGTAGCACACAGGGATGAAGTCAAACTTAATTTCTCTTTCACCAAGAAAACCTAGACCATCTGCAAGGACTTCAGAGTTGCCATCAAGACTAGGTCACAAAAGCATTCTTGCTCCTGGATATGCAGAGCACCAGGGAGGAAGGCTGGGGAAAGATCTGGAAAATCTTCACATGTAGCCTTTTTCTGGGAATTCTATCCTGAGAAGATAACTGGGAATGGAGTCTCCCCTATAATTACCTGGTCTCATAAAATCACTTCACACCTACTACCCCCATAGAAAGAACACAACTCACACCCACGTGAGCAGTGAGGTGATTGGTTGGGGAGGGTGGGGAGACTCCTGTAGTTCAGAATGCAGACTTAGGGGACATCACACCAGCCCTGGCTTGGCTTCTTGCTATTGGGCCATTTGGGCAAATAACTTACCCTTTCAAGCCTCAGTTTCCTCATCTTGAGTTTGTAGTGAGGATTAGAATGAATGCATATAAAATGTCTGACATAATGTTTGACACAGAGCAGGCACCCAATAAATGGTGCTTCTTATCTTGCCCATGTGCCAAGTGATTCTTAGATTGTGCTCTGCCTGAAAGAGGATATAACTTTTGCTCAATGTAGTTTAACACACAGCATGAGCAAATATTAAACAATCCAGTTGGCAGGATGCCCAAATATGCTGCCTTGTTTGTCTCCCCTGAACAAGAGGTAGCTCTGTTTGGAATCTAACACCAGCAAAATAGCACAACCATGGAACAGACAAACATGCCCCCATGATCCTGCCACAGTTGCAGGCCCCAGCCTCAGGAGGGCTTTCTAGCCAGGAATGCAGCAGCAAAGCACATCACCAACCATCAGTTGTCATTCACCGATCAACATCTTAGGACCAGGACCATTTTTGTAGCTGACACAGAGAACAAGACATAGAAAGGGAGAGAAAAATTGGCAAAGGCATGCAGAGAAGGTGGAGGGGCTTGCTCAGTGCATTCAAGATGAGAGAACACAGGCAGAAATCACATCTGCAAGACCCACTGATGCAGCGCTTTCGAGTTAATGTTTCATCACTGATCAAAATATTTAGCAAACAGAATCAGCTGTCCTTGAAAATGATTTCTCTAGATGATGCCATTATGAGAGGGAGAAAAGGGAGGAAGGAAGTGGGGTACAGAGAGAGAGAGTAAGGAGGAAGAGAAGGTAGAAGAGGAGGAAGGGGAGGAGAGGAGGAGATTAGAAGGAATTGGACCTTTGTCAAATCACTTTCCCTACATTGGGCTGGTGTCCTCTCCAGTAGAATGAATGGTTCCAGCTCTGGCATCCTCCTACCCCTGAATCTAGGATATTCCACATCCACAGAAGAGAATGTATCATGCTGGACCACGGTAGGAAGCAGGACCAGAAGCTGGAATGGGAGCTGGAATGGGAGGGAGGAGAGAGGCTGCTTAGAGCCACCCTTCCTTCTCCCTCACTCACTTGGATCCCAGGGTCCTGGGGCAAGAGCCTGCGTAAGTTAACAGGACACTGTCAAAATGAACAAATAGCCTGATTGTTCTTCTCTGCCTCCCTCATAGAGGCCTGGGTCCGGGCAGACCTGGGCTGGCTAGATGGAAAGGGTCCAGGGAGAACAGTGTGGCTCTGTTGTAGATAGGGCCAGGTCAGGCTGGATCTAGTAGTCCTGGTGCAGCCCACCCCCCAACTTCAGGGCAGCCCTAGCTCAGCTGTCCCTCTGCAGAGCATGTTTTCCCTCCGTCCGATAGGACTCTCCCTGCTCTCTGGGAGACCTCAGTTTTTCTGAGCCAATTTCCCTCCATGGGCATTTCTGCATCCTTGCAGATCAGGGTTCACTGCATTGCAGGGGTTGGGTTGTCTGTGAAGTTCCCTGAAGGGCGACAATGACCTGTTGGCAGTTGGAAGAGGATAGCACCTTAAAATGCTCTCAACCCACACCCTTAGTTGTGTGGCTTGAGAGGAAAACCAATTTCCTTCCTTACCCCAGGTCCTACCAAGCTGGGGTAGCTCAGGCCTATGAGACCTCAGGGTCTCAAAGAAATTAGACTGGGCCTAAAAAAAATCAGGCAGAGGTCAAGTTTAACACACAGTTAAAGTTCAAACTTTTAAACATTCCAGCAGATATTCCTTTGAACCTCTTGCCATAAGAAGAATCGTTAGGTTTTTCAAACACACACACACGCACAAATATACATACACAAATATATCCAGCACCTGTAAATACTAGCTTCTGGGCTGGATAATTATAAATTATATGATCTTACTTAGTTGTTAGAAGGAAGTAGTGAAACGTTTAATAAATCTGGTCAGACCTATCCCAGGTCCCAGAATGCATAGTCTTCTCTGACATTTCCACAAATGTATGGATTCTATTGTCCCTGTCCGTAGTTCTCCTTCCTGTCTTCGTTCTACAGGCTCTTAGAAGCTCTTTCTTCAAGGCTCAGCTCCTCTCGAAACTTTCCCTGATGTCCTCTGCCCTAACTTGAATTCGTGCCCTTCAGCCATGCTTCCCTGGCACCTGGGCGGCCATGGGACACTCGCCCTGCATCACTGATCTCTTGTTTTTCTCTCTGAGTAGAGGTTGGGGATGGTGTCATTCATTTCTGTTTTCCAGCACAGGGCTGGAAAGTGGCAGGGACCTAATCAACAGTGAGCATATAAGTGAAAGAAAGAATGAATGAATGAGTCATA